>JAWQEG010003372.1:10000-25000 GCA_033782935.1 Petrolisthes cinctipes | reverse complement strand
AATAATAATAATGGGAATAATTTTTCATTGCGGCCACTAGCTTGTCAACATTATTATTCCGATAAATAGAGCTTCATTATTTATTTTCGCAGGAGTTGGTTATCACATTTAGATTTCTTGTTTGTGCCACTGAACATGAAAGGATATTGTGAAAAATGAGCGAAGGTAAAATATTCATCAGAGTAAACTGTTCAAGGTCACCGAAGGGCACTCAAGCTGGCCCTAACGAAATATTGCTGAGTGAATCCAGGTGGGGTCTGCTCCAAACTGAGTTTAGCTCGCTTTAATGGCATTAATTAGAGCACAGGACATCACCCAGACACGTATTTACCCCCGAGGCCCTCCACACCTGCCTACCTACAGTCACTATACACCTGCCTACCGTCCCTACACATCTGTCTGGAATATGTGTATACCTGCTCGGCGTCACTGCTCATCTGTTTGCCGAACACTATACCTTCATTATCTGGGGCTGTACAGTCGGGGAAGCAAGTTCCTGATGAAGGCATGGGATATGTTTCATTCTCTAGTCACCCTTTATGGACGGCGATTTGTTTGGGCAACAAAGAAATGAGAGTACACCCATATTTCTGTTGAGAACATGAGTGCAGCAAACCCATGTGTTAAGTTGTATGAGGCATTTAAAAACCACTGTGTTAAATTTTACTGCATTAGGCATATAGATTATTCGACTCCCAATATGAGAATACTGAAATTGTAGAAACAGTGGGATATACCGGTATATCTTCCATCTGAAACGTCTCTGTCGGAAATGACTGTAAAATGGACCGACAAAAAGGAGGCTAGAAAAGTGAATGGGAAATTTTTCGCCGAGATAAATTTCAAAACCCGAGGAGTAGAAAATGCTAGAGAGTTTGGAGCAGAGCCAATAACCAGTCAGGCAGAAAATGGCTAGATAGGAGAAACAAAAGATGAGTTTAATACACCGAAATAATGCGTCGTGTAATGCAGTATTCTATGTTGGTCTTAGTCAAAATATTTCACAACTACGATAATAGGAATTTACACACGCCACCCTCTGTACTGCAGCTGTAAAGAATAGGGTCTCCAGTCTAACCAGATTACTGTTATAATTGACCTTTGTCTGTTATAACTGTAATCGGTAAACTTTTTCTTCTTGACTTGTGTATGCAGACAGACATTAAATGGAGGGTACCAAAGTTTTTCCAGTCTTCATTCCAGCACAAATACTCATGGTGGATAACCCTGCCTTTGGCCCTTTGGTGCTTCATTGTCCCTAAAACAAAATCCGCTTCATGTCAGTTGGAGTGTGAAATTTATGCGTTCATTCGTAACAGGTTAGTCTATGAAGCATTTATCTGTGTCCTCATAAATTGCTCTGTGGTATTAAAAGGGTCTGCCAACACAGCTTAAGCTTTAGGTAATATTTCACACTGCTCCATATTTCAGCTGGTCAGTTATTTATGGTCTTTTCGTGGTGGTGTGCGGCATATCCTAGGTGTTCTCACTTGGGGACAACATAGGCTGGATATTTTGGCTTGACCGTGTTATGCAAGATTAGTACAGGTCAGGTCAGGGAAATTTATGGTAGAGTTTATTGTTAGTTACATTTCATAAAAAAAAATTTGTATGGATTATATCAAGGTACTGTGGGATAAGATTACAAGAGAAGGGCAGGCGCAATTTGTTAGGTGGTCATATGCCTGAGAACATCTTCCTCTCCTCGAATATATAATTTACTGTACCCTTAGTATCAGTACGGAATGCTATGACTTTATAGAAAGCTGTGTGACTGGCAGACTGGAAATACAATCCTACCTTTGTGTTTCCAAAAATCATGTTGCAAAAAAGAGATATATTCTGGAGCATCACTTTGCTTTTAGTTGAATTTATGATTCTAAGTATAAATACACTCCTATACTTGTTTTCAAAATAATGTAGAGAAATTCATATTTGAGATGTACTGTATATGCATCTAGCAATCATCTATTTAGACATTCTGTAAAGCAAAAAGTATTTTGCGAAAATAATAGCCTGACTGTGTATTATGTACTGTTATGGGCTAAAGTCATATACCATCCATCTGTAATGATAATAGAGTCATGTTGAAGCTTCACCAATATAATATTATTGAGCTGAAAATATTTTTCTATATATTTTTTTTTTATAGGTAGTAATATTGCACATCCGTATCTCCCTTTGAATATGCACACAGTCAATATAATTAAGTGTTATTGAAGGCTGGAAGGACAGGCGACTTTACCTACACTGTTGACAAGGTGACACTCATATACAGACAAACAAGAGCTTGATTATTTTCCCGTGTCAATACTCAGCTGAACCGACATTATCATCTATCTATCTATCTATCTGTAACGTTAAGGGTGAAACTCTTATGCTGGTGAATTAGAAGGTCGGTCATTCCTTCAAACAGTGCTCAGGAAACAGATATCCTTATTGTTTCTTTAATGGGGGATGTGTTTCGTGGCATAGTTTGGAGGAATCAGTAGCCCACCAGTTTACTCTCACTCAAAAGAATAGATACTCGGCTTCATTACGAGGTGTGAGTTCCATGTCTCTCCTGTCTGGTCTTTATATTATCAGCATGGGTCTCATTCGTAGAAGATACACTTTTTTTTTTTTTTAATGTGACTCTAACCTTGCTCATCTCTGTCTGTCGGTTTTTCTGTGTCTCTCTCTGTCTCCCTCTCTCTCTCTGTCTTTCTCTCTCTCTCTGTCTCTCTCTCTCCCTCTCTCTCTGTCTCCTTCTCTCTGTCTCCCTCTCTCTGTCTCCTTCTCTCTGTCTCGCTCTCTCTCTGTCTCGCTCTCTCTCTGTCTCGCTCTCTCTCTGTCTCGCTCTCTCTCTGTCTCCCTCTCTCTCTGTCTCCCTCTCTCTCTGTCTCCCTCTGTCTCTGTCTCCCTCTGTCTCTGTCTCCCTCTGTCTCTGTCTCCCTCTGTCTCTGTCTCCCTCTGTCTCTGTCTCCCTCTGTCTCTGTCTCCCTCTGTCTCTGTCTCCCTCTGTCTCTGTCTCCCTCTCTCTCTGTCTCCCTCTCTCTCTGTCTCCCTCTCTCTCTGTCTCCCTCTCTCTCTGTCTCCCTCTCTCTCTGTCTCTCTATCTTTCTCTCTCTCTATCTTTCTCTCTCTCTCTATCTCTTTCTTTCTCTCTCTCTATCTTTCTCTCTCTCTCTCTCTATCTCTTTCTTTCTATCTTTCTATTTTTCTCTTTCTCTCGTGTGTGTCCTTCCGTGGATCGTGGTCATCACAATCGTCACTGCTCGCGTCAGTCTTACGTCAGAGATGGAGTATCAGCCAAGCGTTACGCTCCTTTTATATATATAATTTCATTCCCTAGTTCCCGTATGAACAATATTAAATGATCTCCTCTTATGATGTATCCGTAGTCTTTCATTGTGGTCACCATCATCATCATCATGTCCGTTATCACCACCATCGTAAGTATCGTGGTCATCGTTCCGTAATTAAATGAGAATCAACGTCATCTTCCCAGTTGTTGTTTTTGCATTCGTGACGTTATTAGTGAATTGAAGGAAACTATTTCCTTCAAATAAAGTCATAAAACAACCTCCGTTAGAAGGTGTTCGTGGCACAGATTGAAGGAATCAATAGCCTTGTTATTCATAGCCAGATGAATATCTAATTTACATATGTTGTCTAAGCTGTGATACATAGTGAGTATTATTTTGTGATATATATATAGATTTATGTGTGTGTATGTATATATGTATATATATATATATATATATATATATATATATATATATATATATATATATATATATATATATATATATATATATATATATATATATATATATATATATATATATATATATATATATATATATATATATATATATATATATATATATATATATATATATATATATATATATCACAAAATAATACTCACTATATATATATATATATATATATATATATATATATATATATTATTCTTGAGAGGCTGTAAATTACTGAGACAATCATATTGGCCGGCCGGTCTTGAATTCTTTAACGTGGTCCTTCTTGAGAATTAGTTTGAGGATTACATTCCAAGTTTCAATGCAGTTGGAGTTGGAACACCTTTTTTCTTCAGAGTCTTACGAGTTTATCCATTACAGACTCCTTGCAGCTTTGATTAAGTCACTGGTTAGAGCAGCTTCAGGTCCTATTTTACCATTACCTATTACGTAAATAAATTCTTCCTTACGGAGAGTCTTTGGTGAAGGTATTGGAGGGTATGAGGAAAGAATTTAAGTACCCTGTGATCGTGTATGGGAACTGGAAGCATCTGATTGCTCCTGACTATGACATGAAACATATCTCCCTATAGGTGGTGTTTCGTGGCTGAAGGACTCGTTGAACTCCAATTTTCTGACTATATCACAGGGTCCTTTCACTGTACTGCCCTTTTCTCCCACTATTAGCGGGTTTATGTACCAAGGAATAATTTCTCGAGACATCATATCAATCTAACTCATCTTTGACAGCTAAAATTTTGGTTTAGGACTGATTAGGACACAGTTCTCTAGGCCTATATAAGCTGTGTCTTAGCAACTGAATGTCAACTTGTAAATTTGTAACTCCTCCATAATATCACATTTGCCTTTAACAGACGATGATTGCATAGCGCTTATTCATCCCCAGACGGCGTTACTTCTCAACCCTTCTGCAGGATGTAGTTTTCTAAGTTAAATTTCAGGCTGGAAGTTAGATCGGACGCGACATAATGCACCTTCACAGAAAATTCGAACACTAATGCATTTTAAAGATGAAATTTCTCAAAGCCTCTCCTCACTTCAGCTGTTCCTTCCAAGACTTCATTATCGTGAACCTGGATTATCCGAGTTACTTATCCTAATTAGATTTGCTCGTTAACTCGGCGACACTTCTGTCTTCCCGCTAAAGTTTAAATGTCGAATGAAATATTACTCGAATAGTAGTGAAACAATTTGTAATGATTTTTGCTGTGTTTATGTACTCTCTTTGACACTATTTCAGCTTATTATAGATTGAACAGTAAACCGAAGTAGGCCTAGACTATATACGATAACTGGTGTTAATATTTGCTTCATGGAAGAGGTCACGAATGGGCTTGGCTGTAAGTATTCCAATGCTTAAGTGGGTAATACACTTTTTTTTGGTACCACATTGGAGTTCCTTGTTTCCTCAAAAGTATGCCAGGAAACAGGACCAGCGTAACAATACTTATGGTGGGCTGTTGCTTGGATTAGGTGGGTGGTATCAGTTGCTCCAGATTTACCTTCACTTAATTAAATACAGTCTTAACAACATAACGTGTTCTCTGTGAATGTGTAGAATGACCTATTGTACCCGTTCCAGTTCCCGGAGTTAGTCATTACCACGTCTTTATGTTATCATCAAGCTAAATGTCTAAAATTTGCAGAAGTGTGTATTCAGAAGCAGAGCATAGAAGAAAAGTTTAGGAAAATTCTCTCCTGTTTCAAGCAATTCTCTCACCCACCTCTCCGAGCATAAAGACGATAAACACATAAAAACGTGCTATTTGAGTATTCTAATCTAAAGGTGAACTGCTCATATTGTCCTTAGGTAGTTTTGACCTTTGGAGGTTTGGGATTCTACTTATTACACAATTTCATCAACGTTTGTCTTCCTGGAAAATCCTCTCACGTCAGAAGTAGCCTAATCCATGCCATTAGTATATTTATTTAATGCCTCCGTCAGGAAAGTTGGAGAGGTTATGCTTCCACCTCCATTTGTCTGTCAATTTGTATATAAACAAGATTTGCTCACAAATTTCATAAAAAGATTTTTCACGAGTATTATTGGGTAGATGGGAAGTGAGCCAAGGAAAAGTTATTAAATGTAGAAAACGATGGTCAGAGAGCAAATGAATGTATTATGAGAGCGAAGGTCCCTCATAATTGCTAATTAAGAAAGATATTTGTTATTTTTTTCTTTAATTAAGATGTGGCAAGGACAGGGAAAGAATTAAACAACCTGGCATAATTTATCTGTTTAACTGGCTATCCCTCTCCATTTCTCACTGTCTCATAGCTGCCTGTCTACCTGTCCATCTCCATCTTTCACTGTCTCATAGCTGTCTGTCTACCTGTCGATCTCCAATTCTCTCTACCTACCTATCTGTCTATCTGTGTGTCAGTATTATATAATCAAGACAACCCAAACCCACCCACCCACCTACCCACCCACCATGTCCCCCCATACCTCATGAAAAAGAAATTATCCCAGCGAGCATACAGCGTGGATAGTCGCCCCCTCCCCACCCCGACCACACTAATGGAAGGTTGGGTGCAGTCGTCAGCCGTATAATATTGGTGACAGCGAGTTTCAAGACCGAGGCCTGATAACATATGTGTCTGTTGGCTTCCTGGCTTCACTGATACAGAGCGTGCCTGCCTATTGACTGACCTGACTACCTGCCTGAATGCCTGCCTGCCTGCCTGAATGCCTGCCAATTGACTGACCTGACTACCTACCTGCCTGCCTGCCTGAAAGCCTGCCAATTGACTGACCTGACTACCTGCCTGCCTGAATGCCTGCCTGAATGCCTGCCAATTGACTGACTGACTGACTGACTGGGCTACCTTACTCCATGCCTACCTAACTGCCTGACTCCCTAACTGCTTGCCCGTGCCTGTCTGTCTGCCTGCCTGCCAATTGACTGACTGCCTGCTTATTGACTGCTTGCTTGTTTACGTCACTACCTCCCTGGCTTTTGACTGCCTGCCTGGAACCGCCTGTCTGCCTGCCTGCCTGCCTTCATCTGACAGCCTCATTTTCCTCGTGATAGCCTGCCTCCTTGACCTTCACTTCTGTCTGCCTTTCTCTTACCCCACTGACTCTAACCATGTCTCCCCTCCTGCCTCCCTTCCTACTTCTTCACCAATTTTCCTCACTCCTTACCTCTGCCTCTCTTCCGCCATGATCGATTGGACGTGCATTTTATTCTTTCATATTTTCAGGATCAATATTGTATAGTTTGCTGAAGGAGTGGAAGAAAACCGTACTATATATAACGAGAGAGAAAGAGAAACAAAAACGTGACGGTAAATTGGGAGTTTCTGAATCATGTAAATTTATGTCACGAAACTGTAATTTAATTCCCCCATTAAGATCAAAACAACTGAACCGAAGAAGGAACAAATTACTTAACCTTTAGACAGCAGCATTTTTTTTATTAATTTTTTATTCATTCAAGTACACGAGGAGATGTATATGGGTTAATTAAAGTATTCTAATATTGTATACGTCATGAGGACTTTATAATGATGGCATGACGTCAACTTTAGGGACCCTTTAAAAAATGTAGTCAGATATGTGGAGGTAAAGGAGTCCTCCAAATATTGCCACGAAACACTACCTATATGGAAGGAGATTGTTTCGTGGCATAGTCAGGAGGAATCAGAAGCCTACAGTACAGATCTCATTCACATATCACAGCGTTCTTAAGGGGATACTACTGTGTTGGTAAATCTGGAGCAACTGATTCCTTCAAACTATTCCAAGTAACAGCGGGCCATTAATTTTTTTCATCTAGTCTTGAACCAAAAGTCTCTGATTCCTCCAAACTATGCCACGAAACATATTCCCTATTCGTCCATTGAGAGCGTCTGTTTTCTGGTTTAATTGTGAGGAATTAGTAGCCTACCAATTGACCAACAAGTGAATCTCCCCTTAATTTGGTATGGTGGGCTCAGATGGGTGGAAGGCCTTTTACAGGTAGGGTTATGAGACGTGTTGATATATGTATAAAATGTGTGGGCGTTGGCTTTGGCTACCCCTTGCTGAGGCCTAATTTACGTCTGGTGGGTTTACTCATAATTATTATTATTATTATTATTATTATTATTTTTTTTTTTTTTTTTTTTTTGTCACGAACCAAAATAAGTATCCAGGTCTGCTTTGAAGCGCTTGATGGAGTCTTAAACGATTTCCAGGAAGTATGAGACGGGGTAAGAGTTATAATTAGGTTCACTGGTATCTTAAATGTAGGAACTGAGACATTGAAAACTTGAGATCTTCAGTGCTACCAACATGTACTACAAGGTCCTAGTAGGGTGCATGTGTTTCAAATAGCATCGCTGATTTTCCAAATAGTTTACCACAAAAATAGTTCCGGTAATTTTCTGAGCTACTGTACGTGTGGTCTGTATTCCATCCCTTCTGATCCCTCCTACACACAGTTTCGTTCATCTCTTCCCCTCTCCCACGTCACCCATATTGTCTATCTTATCTCCCCCTATCCCCCAATATGTTCCCTTTTCAGCCCACACACTTCTCTCCCTTCTACTCCCTCTTCTCCCTTGTTTTTCTCCTACACCCTCCTCTCCTCTCCCTTCTACTCCCTCCTTTCCATTGTTTTCCTCCCACTCACTCCTCTCCCTTGTTTTCCTCCTCCTCACTCCTCTCCCTCTTCTCCTTCCATCTCCCTCCTTCTCCCTCATACTTCACTCTTATAATACACTCGCCCCTATGCTGTCTGCCCTTCCAAGCACACAAAAACCTCACCTCGTCCCCTATCTCCCGTCCCCTGACACACACTCTCCACCCATAAACTTTTTACTTTCCTCCTCCTCCTACGCCTGTCCTCTGTTTTCCCTTCACCCCACCCACCTCCCACCTCTGTCCACTCACGAACAAACTTAACCTTTTCCCATAATATGCACTCTCTCCCCCTCTCTTACACACACACACACACACACACACACACACGTAAACTTCAGCCCTGTCCTCCTTACCCCCTGGACCGTTCAACACTTCCACGGGTCCCTCAGCTCCTGTACGACTCGACCAAAACTGTCCAATATTTTCAAAGTTTAATCATAATAAAACTAGTTGAGGCGTTGTGTTGAATACTGTTGAAACTTTGTACTTTTTTCCTTATTAAAAGCGCGCCTTAAATTCATCACCCAGGCTCCCCGTCCGGCCGTAAAAAGGGAGGAGGAATGGAATTTTACATAATAGTTGGGGCATTTGTGTCATATATATTACCATGGAGGGGGCGGCCTGGCTGGTTGGTTGGTTGGTTGGCTGGTGAGTGGGTGGGAGAGAGAGAGAGAGAGGAGGCTTGTGTGGAGAAGAATGGTGGACACAGGAGGAGGTGAGGAGAGAAGAGGATAGGAGAGGAGATGAGAGGGAGGAGGAGAAAAAGGGACGAGAGATGTAGAGGGAAGATAGGGGAGAATATGAGGAAGAAAGAAACTAGTGGAATAGAGGGAAGATGGAGAGAGTGTGGAAAATAATTTTGGAAGGCGACTTAGGGAGAGGTGGAGAAAGAGCAGAGAGCTATGATAAAAGGATGAGGATTATTGGGTAAACTGAACAGGTGACTGGTTGTTACTGATGCTGATAGGAAGGCGAATTAGAGGGAGGTGGAGAAAGAGCAAAAAGATGTGATAAAAGGATGACGATTATTGGGTAAATTGAACAGGTGACTGGTTGTTACTGATGCCGATTAAAACTTTACCACAAACCACATCCTCCCAGTGTGTCAGTAGGGGATCTGTTTTGTGGCATGGTATGGAAGAATCAGTTAACCTTTAGTTCTTTACTTATATACAGAATTAACCCCATCATCACTTTTTCTGCTGTTCATATACACGAAGCGATGGACACACTCTCCTTATAAATTAATTAATGGAGCAGTGAGGTGTACAACTGCGGATACACGAAGCGGCAGACTCACTAAGAACGAGGCCCCTTATCGAAACGTAATGTATGGTACTTACTGTATATCTCACCACTGTACACATCTCATCCTTCGCTATGTTTGATGAGGGTTCCGTTTCAGGTGTGTCTGTTCCACGTGTCCGCAGCTGTACTGTGTATAATTTTGCCATCACATTCTGAACTCTTGCAAATTTTGGAAGGATAAGTAAAAACTATTGTTTCTGATTGTTGTTTGTATCCTCGTCTTCTGCATTCGTGTATTCCCTTTGTATATGTACAGTAGGTAATAACTCATGTTTGGCCAATATTCTCCATTTATTTATATTTTTAAAGATTAATTGGCATCGTGTGTCTTATAAACCTTCTTGTGACCGTCCAATGTTTAAATACAAAAACAACTCTTATCACTTCAGTAACACCTTTCTCATCACTTCAGCAACACTTGACGTCTTGTTTAATTTACTAACGTCAGGCGATTTATAAAATGTTAGTAAAAATACTCGTCTCTCACGGGTTTGGAGAAAGATTAAAGCATGAGAAGACGCCGGAAACTAAAAAATAAAGAAATTGCTGAAAGTTTCCGAGGAGGTAGTTGCCGTTGGGAATGGTAGTGAATTAATTTTATCGTGTCGACATCCTTGGGGGCGGCAGGAGACACTTCGTCATCCATGTAGTGAAATTATGTAACAACAGCACCTCGTTACACCTACTATCACGAAGACGACTCAGAAAGGGCTTTCACTTCTCCAACTGTCCATTTTTTTCATCTGTTACCTCGTGTGCTTACTGTCCCACCTCTGTCACCTTCCTCCTTGGGCGCCTTATGACCTCGTTGTTGCGGCGCCTAATATCAATCAATCAATCAATTCAATCACTCCAACTATCTCGTGTTAAGATATAAAGGACAATCCACACATAACTTAATCCACGGAATATATGTACAAAACTATACCTGGTCAGTATCCACTTCGTCTCCAGATAAGAGTCTATATAATAATATTGTTCCCCAATTGTCTTCACGTTTATATTTGGGGAAGGATGGATGGATGTTTCACCTGCATATATTATTGGAGAATCATTCTTCAAATAATGACATAACCCCTATACCCTTATAATCGCTTAAGGGGGTATTACAGTGTTAGTAATACATGGAGCTACTAATTTCTCAATACTCTTCCAAGCAACAGGACACCATTATTTTTATTAATCAGTTCCTGTTTCCTATCATATTTTGGAGGAATCAAAGTGTTTTAATTTACCAAATGTGTAACAAGTAGAAAACAGTAATTTTAACATTATTATTTCACGGAGCAAAACTACAAATTCAGTACTGTCGACTATACTATTTTTTAATCTTTTTGACGATACTGAGCAAAAATGTCAGGAGATAGAATATCTAGTCTTATCAAAGCTGTCACACAAGCGGCTTACCTTGCAGTCGCGGAGGCATCGGTTTTAATGCTCACTCAGATCAGAACGGAATTGTTTTCATTTCGAGGTCACGTTCTTATATCAACCTCAGTTCATGACATTATAGCATCATCCATATAATACACAAAATTACATGTGGTATACAGTGGAATACATGGAATACGCAAATATTTTAATATATATACATGAAATTACGTGTTGAATGAAGTGGAATACAGGGAACACTATAATATCTTAGTATTGATCTAGGAAATCTGAACTGTTTTGTAGTATTGTTTCCGGGAATCATTAGCTCTTAAATAAATGTCTAAAACAGAGCTGAATAAACAAGGAAACGGAACTACAATCCAGTGAGGAAAACCACGACTGGGAACATTTTCAGGAGAAGTGATAGATAGGGTACCGGTATGTGTTTGAGGACAGAGAGAGGGAAAGTGAAGGAAGCGACAAAGGCGACTTTAGTGCCAGACTGTGATGTATGTGTCAGGGGAGAAAAAAGCAATGAAGAGAAGGTGTAGCACAAAAAAAACGTTGCTGTAATACAGACTGGTTACTTAAAACCGGGGAAATGGAAGGAGGGATAGGGGAAGAAGAAACAAAAGAATTGAGGAAAAGCCGAGAAAGATAAAAAAGAACAAGAAATGCTATTTGTAAAAGGGTGATGAAGAGTGAAAAAGGGAGAGAGGAAAAGGAAAGGGGAGGAGTGGAAGAGAATAAAATTGGATTATAAAATGAACCGGCACTCGATATCAAATGCCTGAAGTGGGATTTTGTTTCCAGTTAGATGGAGATTCACTTCCATAATAGAGAATGTGTAGGCGAGGCGAGTGTGTGTGTAGGCGAGGCGGGTGTGTTTGTGTGTAGGCGAGACGTGTGTGTGTGAGTGTGTGTGTGTGTGTGTGTGTGTAGGCTAGGCGGGTGTGTGTGTGTTTAGGCGAGGCGAGTGTAGGCGAGGCGAGTGTGTTGTGTGTGTAGGCGAGGCGAGTGTGTTGTGTGTGTAGGCGAGACGTGTGTGTGTGTGTGTGTGTGTGTGTGTGTGCAAAAAGTAAAATTTAAAGATAATATGAAAGCGCACTATAAATAAGAGCCTGAAACATTAAAATGCAGAGTGCAACAGTGAAATACAGAGTAATACTATACACAATGCAAAAGTTAAATGTAGTATTGTATATAAAATGTATAAAATGAAATGAATACTATTAAACTGAGATCTGCCAGAACTTAATATCAAAAGCTTGGTGGCGATATATTCTCCAACAGGTGTACTGAGCCCAAAGAACGGGAAATCGGATGGACTCGTGAGCTTAGACGGTTTGGAGAGAACCGAAATAAACTAAGTGCAAATATAGGATAGCGGAGGACATTTTTAGATGCCTTTTTCGAACATTGGACTGAGTTTTCCTTTTATAGTTTGCATGCTGTACATGTTAAGCAATGCAGATGTGCAAACTATAGTTAATGACAATAGTTTGCTTTACGTATGAGCATAGCAGCAGTGGATTACTTGTTGTTCTCTCTCTCTCTCTCTCTCTCTCTCTCTCTCTCTCTCTCTATATATATATATATATATATATATATATATATATATATATATGCAAAAACAACTCACTCCGGGACACCAGAAATTGTACCAGGTAGACTAGAAAAGTTTCCACATGAAGGGTCGCACTAAAAATAGTGCCATTTGTGTCTGTATCAGTGAGGAGTTTTCTGCCTCTCGACCGTCACTGAAATCCCTGACCTCCCGTTGTTACCAAACACTTTTCTGTTAGCAAGTAGAGGTCAATAGATGCAGCTATTTTCTGTGTGTGTGCGTATATATATACTTGATTGTTGCCTGATTGCTTATAATTATGAATGTACTGATGATGGACATACAATAGGTTTCATGAAACCCGTTGCCCGAGACCTAGATCATCACTAACCTAAGCAAAATAAGTCATGATATCAGATTTGACACCTATTCACAGAGAGAAGGATGTGAGGATGAATCCTGTTAGTGAGGCTGTCATAGCACCAAAGAGAATGTTTGACTGCCTTACGATTAACACCTGAAGCTAGACCTGGGGGAACAACTATTTCCAGGCCTTGTCTGAGTAGATTCTATCTCTTAACCTTTAGGTTACGAGTTCACCTTGCTATCCGCTCGACCATCTCACCTTTGTTGCTGTTATGCATACATGTATATGAACTTTAATGCTTGGACATGTTTGCGTGTTGGACATGTGTGCATGTGTGCGTACGTGTGCATGTTCGTGCGTGGGAAAAATCTTTGCTGATATATATTTGACTGGGAGAAAAGAGTAGATCGCCTAATGTATGTATCCAGAGTTTGAACATATATTGTGGCGGACGCAAAATAACAATATTATACAGAGATTTACTCCAGCAATTTATGAGAAAACATACCTGGCCTTTCTGGTTCTGGGAACACGACATTTAGTTTGGATGGAAACAGAATGCACAAACTACTCTAGAAGCTGATAGGCTATGTGACCCAGTACTGTCTATACATGAATATTTATACACATACTCGCTTCATAGGTAACAGTATGTTAAAGTTTTAGCCTAGTGGAATGAACCTGCTTCATTCTCCTAAACTATATTGGATGGAATTTTATAGATAAATTTATATTCAAGAGGAATAATCTAATTCATGAAATATTTATGGCGTGTTATTCTGCCGCGCGATACTTTGATACCGTCCTAAGCTGTTATCGAAACATATTTAGTTTGTACAATTGAAATAGTAGTCGAAAGTAATCCTTAAACATTAATACACTCAAGCTTTGTTCACGTACAGATGGAGTATAATATTATGTTCTTTAATACATAAGTTCTCTAGTGCTTCATTATTATAACATATGGCATTGTATCCTTTAGGACCCCCACTGAACCTTAGGACCCCCACTGAACCTTAGGACCCCCACTGAACCTTAGGACCCCCACTGAACCTTAGGACCCCCACTGAACCTTAGGACCCCCACTGAACCTTAAGACCCCAATGAAGCTTTAATCTCATTGATCCTTTGACAGTTACTCTTTCGATCCTTCACCACCATCACTCACTCACTCACTCATTATACATCCCTCATTCATTGTGCATTTATCCCACGACCGCCTTCCCTCCATCGATTTCTTTCCCTTCCTCGACCTCCCTCTCTCACTTGACAACCCTCACTCATTTAACAGCCCTCACTCACTGAACAACACTCACTCATTTGACATTCCTCTTTCACTCGACCTCCCTCCCTCACTCCACCTTACTCCCTCACTCCACCTTACTCCCTCCCTCCACCTTTCTCCCTCACTCCACCTCTCTCCCTCACTCCACCTTTCTCCCTCATTCCACCTTTCTCCCTCACTCCACCTCTCTCCCTCACTCCACCTCTCTCCCTCATTCGACCTCTCTCCCTCACTCCACCTCTCTCCCTCATTCGACCTCTCTCCCTCATTCGACCTCTCTCCTTCATTCGACCTCTCTCCCTCACTTGACAATCTTGCCACATTCGCCCCTCCTCACCAGCTCCACACTCACACACACACACACACACAAAACACCTTCTGTACCTCCACCCATCGCTTCCCAATACATTCCGACCTGAGTCAATTGGGTGCCATTCTAATCACACGCCTGGGACACATCACCAACAAGGAGCGCTGCCCCCTTGGTAATTGAACATAAGCAGACGTGAGATAAGGTGAGGTGGTGTGGGAGGAAGGAGTGAAGGTGAGAGAAGTTCAAGAGGGAGATAGATGATGGTGAGAGGAGGTGAGATAGATCATGGTGAGAGGAGTATGATGATGTAAGTCGGTGAAATTGAGATACCTTTATTGCGGCAGATGATTGTTGGAAGGGAGGGTTGATGTAAATTGGGGAATGTATAGGGA
>JAWQEG010003372.1:0-2500 GCA_033782935.1 Petrolisthes cinctipes | reverse complement strand
CTATCTTTTCTCTTCACTTTCCTTTTCTACCAATTTTCATATAATGTCTCCCTTTTTTTTCGCGGTTCTTCTTCACCATTTCCTATCTACTCTTCTCTTTATCCAGTCTATTTATTCTTCCTCATTTCACTTCTCCTTCCCTCCTTCCCTGTATCTTCCTCCCTCACAACCATTCCTCCTCCGTTCTTCTCCTCCCTCGCCTCCTTTCTTCCTCCCTCACCTCCTTTCCCCCTCCATTCTCCTCCCTCGCCTCCTCGTATTCCTCCTTCCTTCCTTCCTTCCATCCTCCCTCCTTGTGCCTGCCTCTCGCCACCTCTGTTATTAAAGCCGTAACTCACATACAATATATTCGCAGCATTTATCACATTGTCGTGGAGACGGCGAAGGGGTCAATAGAGTTACACCCTCTCTCTCCTACACTTCCTTCTTACCCCTTTACTCATCAATATCCCTTTCATTTATTCCTTACCCTATAGATCTCCTTCTTCTCTATTCTGCTTATGGAAATTAGCATTCCTTATCCTTCGTGTTTATTTCTTAAGTTGTTCGTTTTTTTATCATACCTCAATCACCCTGTTAAAAATGCTACATGATATAATATTATATTCTTTGGTCGTTGTCTGTTGTTTGAATGTTACTCGTTATCAATGCAATGTTTTTCCACTTGATTTTGTTTGCCCGGGGTATAACTACTGTTTAAAGTGGAGTGATAAATCCAGCTACATTTTGCTGGCTTTAATTAACGAGTTGGGTGAACTGGAGTTTGTTTATGTTATTTGATGTGATATGGTAAATTCAGATCTGTTTAACTGGTATTCATTAGTGAGCTGATGAACAACGGAATTGATTCGGTGCAAACAAAAATTAAGGGCCTTGTGCTGTAGTCAGAAAATTGAAGTTAAATGAGTCATTCAAATATTGCCACGAAACACTACTTATATGGAAGGAGCGTCTCTCGTGGCATAGTCAGGAGGAATCAGAAGCCACTAATTCCCATATACGATCACAATGTCCTTAAGAAGGTAATATCGTGTTGCCAAACTTGGAAGGTATTCAGTCCTCCAATATGTACCATATTATAAACCAACTATATATATATAAAGAGAGCTGTGGTTTCTCTTCACATTTTAGTGAAGTCAGCAACGTCAAGGTTTGCTAAGATCACCTAATGTAAATTAATTTATGTCTATATTTGGTTGAACAATATGATATCCCCGTTTTGACTCCCAGGACTTGTGTTATAGACTCAGATGTTTTCTCTCTAGATTTCTTTCGAGATGGTTGTATGTTACATTCAGGCTTGTTTTGTTTTGATAATTTCTCGGTAAGTTGCTGGTGTGTTATATATTCGTCTGTTTATTTGTCCCCTACGATAAAGTGGGATGAAGGGTATGGTGTGGTTTGGAGACTCAATTCTCTGCTACAGGACTGTGCTTGTATATTATAATTCGCCTTCATTATATAATTTGATATTCATCCAGCATTTTAAGGACTTCATAAATCATATAATGCCACACTTACTGAGTTTTAGTGTGTGAGTCGTCAGTGCTCACTCTATCACATTTATCGCGGGGCAAAGTAACCGTAGTGGTGCAGGGGGACTACAACTGGTTTGAGTTCTAACGAGGCCACTATAATAACTGGTAATTTTCTTGGAAGGGAATATTAGCCACGTAGATACCTAGGGTGGGATTCTGTTGCTCCTCCTGGTCCCAGAATTAACTCCGCTAACAAATGCTCCCAAGTTCGCGCCTCTGCAATTTTACCCCCCTTAAAATTATGGTAGCGTGCTCTGTGCAAAGCCCGGAATTTCCGCTTTAGATACAATTCTTTTAATTTGCTCAAAATCGTATTCGCTTCTGGAGAGAGAGAGAGAGAGAGAGAGAGAGAGAGAGCGAGAGAGAGAGAGAGAGAGATTTTGGAACAGGTTAATCCAAGTGAGACTTTAATAATTCTAACTTTTATCTGAATTTGAGAAATTCATTATTTTAAAACTGTAAATTCTACTTTCAATTATTAATTAAACCTATACAAACCTTTCAGCGCACGACCTTTACAGTAATCTAAAAAATGTACAAGGTTACATAAGGATGGTGTTTGAAATCAAGAGTTAAATTATTCTGATATACTTTGTCCTCGGATCTTGAGGTTAATGTTCCTGAAGTCAATCACATTTAATCTTAGATGAGTAAGATCGACATCTGTACACCGAGACCTTAGAAGACTGGGATCGTCAAACTAAAACACATAATTTATGAACAATGAGACTGAGGTTAACAAGAGGCATTTAACTCCATCAGTCTATTTTTGTCTTTCAATGTAAAACTCCTAACCCTTTATCCTGACGAAAATAAATATATACATAAGTAAATAGATAAACAAAATGAGACTATAACTCCTCACCAGAGCTAGAAAATATTTACCGCTTTCCCAGGCCGGATTTATGATTATTTCCTTTTCACTCGCATCCCATTTTCTCCGGCAAAAATATATGCATTAC
>JAWQEG010003371.1:32500-55782 GCA_033782935.1 Petrolisthes cinctipes | reverse complement strand
ACCAAAGTGTGTGTGTGTGTGTGTGTGTGTGTGTGTGTGTGTGTGTGTGTGAAGGTATATTACATGCTATAGACAACACATATCCTTCTTCTCCTCAGCCCTTCCCGTTGCAGGAAAAGTTGGAATACAGTAAAAACAAAAGAGTGAACCAGCATCTTCAAGATCTTCATGACAGAAAATACTAAGATACAGAAAAACACGAATCTGAAACCGCACTCTATGTATGTATCCTCGTTACAGAAAAACTTACAATACAAACACAGACATACAGACAGACAGACACACATAGACAGACAGAACAACAACATACATAAGTTTGAGCTTTGTACTAAAACATTTAATTTCGAACCCTGGGTATAATAAGGAGGTCGGCGTTTCACTGACCGCCTGACGAGCCAAACTTGTTTAGAAGTTTTGCAATTTTTAGCCATTTGTACGCAGAAGCCGCCATGAAAAACACATAAAGCGGGTTTTATTTGGGGAGGTCGTGTTGATCTGGGCCGAGAGAGAGAGAGAGAGAGAGAGAGAGTGAGAGAGAGAGAGAGAGAGAGAGAGAGAGAGAGAGAGAGAGAGAGAGAGAGAGAGAGTGTGTGTGTGTATGTGTGTGTGTGTGTGTGTTAGAGTTAGTTTCAATGAGAGAGAGAGAGAGAGAGAGAGAGAGAGAGAGAGAGAGAGAGAGAGAGAGAGAGAATGGGCAACCGAAGGCAAGGAAGGAGAAGGAAATAATTATGGAGGAAAGTGTAGGTAGCAAGGTGGGAAGACGAGGCAACAGAGCAGTGGAGTCGGTAAGGATATAAATATAATAATGATTCTCTTGTTGGTGAATTGGAAGGTCTCTGATTCCTCCAAACTATGCCACGAAACAACATATCCCCTATCATTAGTACCATTGAGGGTGTCTGTTGCCTGGCATAGTTAGGAGGAATCAGGAGGAATCAGTAGCCCTCCAATTTACCAAAAAGAGAACCTCCCCTTAATAGAGAAATGGGAGAACAGAATCACGAGGGAGGAAAAGGAAACTGGGTAGATACGAGGGAGAGGAATATATACTTTACACAGACTGCAACACGGAATAGGGATTAAAATGAATACAGAAGATTAATATGAACTGACAAGGGAATACATTTGATAGATTTGAACACAGAATAGGGAAAATAATTAATACAGATAATGAAGATGAACTGAGAGAGAGAGAGAGAGAGAGAGAGAGAGAGAGAGAGAGAGAGAGAGAGAGAGAGAGAGAGAGAGAGAGACTGATCAGGGAATACCGTAGATAGACTTGAACACAGAATAGAGAGAAAACGGAACAGATATGATGAAATGGGTAAGGAATGCAGTAGAAAGTTTGCTACCCTACATAAACCATAAATGAAGTGTATATAACAGGTAGATAATTCGTTATAGTACACATAATATTCAGAGGATTTACAAGTTAACAGACCAACTTTCCTATGACGTTTTCGGGTATATTATAATCATTAGTAGTGGTAGTAGTAGTAGTAGTAGTAGTAGTAGTAGTAGTAGTAGTAGTAGTAGTAGTAGTAGTAGTAGTAGTAGTAGCAGTAGTAGCAGTAGTAGTATCAGTAGTAGTAGTAGTAGTAGTAGTAGTAGTAGTAGTAGTAGTAGCAGTAGTAGTAGTAGTAGTAGTAGTAGTAGTAGTAGTAGTAGTAGTAGTAGTAGTAGTAGTAGTAGTAGTAGTAGTAGTAGTAGTAGTAGTAGTAGTAGTAGTAGTAGTAGTAGTAGTAGTAGTAGTAGTAGTAGTAATAGCATTCCTGGTTTTCTTATTAAGTTTATGGAGGAAGAAAACATAATAGAGAGAAGGAAATAGAGATGTAAATATGCAAATCTTTCCTACAGGGCTATATATACTCAAGACATTTTCAGAGCAGAAGTTTAGGTTAATCCCCGTTCAAAGGAAAAGGGAACACGAAACGATTCCCCTTCCAGTTTTTACAGGGGTGTGTGAGCTGGTTTTTGTGTGCTTCTCGGGTAGTGCGTCTGTCACGGCTTTGAGGCTCTGATCTGGGAACAATGTTAATCGCTTATAGGACCCCTCACTCACTCACTCACTACCTACCTACCTACCTACCTAGTTTGTACCGTCTACCTCCACTACCTACCTACCTACCTACCTACCAACCTGTACCTCCACTACCTTTCTTCCTACCTATCTACTTGTACTCCCATCACCTACCTACCTACTTACCTATCTACCTACCTTACCTAGCTCTCTACTACATACTTACCTACCTACCTACCTACCTACCTACCGCTACCCCTACTACCTACCTACCTACCTACCTACTTGTACCCCCATCACCTACCTACCTACGTACCTACCTACCGCTACCCCTACTACCTACCTACCTACCTACATAACTACTTACCTGAACCTCTCTCTCTCTCCTGCCTTCCTACAAACCTTACTACCTACCTGTATTGTACCTCTCTCTCTCTCTCTCTCTCTCTCTCTCTCTCTCTCTCTCTCTCTCTCTCTCTCTCTCCAAGGTAACAACACACACTGAGGTCTAATTCCTTGCTATGTTTGATAGGACTCAGTTGTCTCCAGTCTCTCTAGGACCTCCAAGTCAATACACCCTTCTGCGATCAGTGACAGGGAAGAAGTAACTCCAATAAAGATATCTCAAATTATGTATTGATGATGTTGGTGTGGATGGTAATGGTGAAGGAGAAGAAGTTGGTGATAGTGATGGTGTGGATGGTGAAGGAGAAGAGGATGGTGATAGTGATGGTGTGGATGATAATGATGTAGATGGTGATGGTGAAAAAGAAGAGGTTGTGATGATGATGATGTGGATATAGTGATGGTGAAGGAGAAGAGGATGGTGATGGTGATGATGTGGATAGTGAAAAAGAAGAGGATGGTGATGGTAATGGTGGTGCATGGTGAAGCAGATCTTTCGTTAAGTAAGGTATGTAGTAATGTATGTATGCATGTATGTATGTATGTAGTAATGTATGTATGTATGTTATGTATGTATGTATATATGTAGTAATATATGTATAAATGTATGTAGTAATGTATGTATGTAGTAATGTATGAATGTAATGTATGATGTGTAATGTATGTAGTGAAGGGAATGTCAACAAGATGATGACCACAAGTTATGAGAAGAACATCTGATCTCACTTTAACTTGTCAGGGCAATTGGTATAACTTATCTTCCCTCCCTCCCTTCCTCTCTCTCTCTCTCTCTCTCTCTCTCTCTCTCTCTCTCTCTCTCTTCTTACTCGTGTGTGACAGAACTGATATGTGACTGAGTATGTGACAGGAGTGATATGTGACTGAGTATGTGTCAGGAGTGATATATGACTGAGTATGTGACAGGACTGATATGTGACTGAGAGTATGACAGAGCTGATATGTGACTGAGTATGTGACAGGAGTGATATGTGACTGAGTATGTGACAGAACTGATATGTGACTGAGTATGTGACAGAACTAATATGTGACTGAGTATGTGACAGAAGTGATATGTGACTGAGTGTGTGACAGAACTAATATGTGACTGAGTGTGTGACAGAACTAATATGTGACTGAGAGTGTGACAGTGAATGGACCCCAGAATTGTTATTGTTTTACGGTGCTCCTCCTGACCCACTCCTGGTGACCCTATTTAAGTGGTGATGGGGCCAGCGGGTCAGAGTAACGTAGGAGTAGGTGAGGTGCAGTGTGGTCAGGTGAATGGAGGTGAAGTGATGGTGTTTAGATAATGTTGAAGGGGTGAGATAAATATTAATAATGATAATGATGATGATGATGATTATTATTATTATTATTATTATTATTATTATTATTATTATTATTATTCTGATGATGATGATGATGATAATTTTTAAAGCGATAACATCATTAGACATTACAGCAAATTTAACTCATTAGTGTGAAAAACCTAGCAAACATTCGAGGTAAATTTGTGGCTTCTATTACAATATTTTGAGTTGTGATGGTTGGCAGGGAGTGACGGTGCCTGGGAGGGACGCTGTCAGAGGCATTACTCAGTCACCGTCTGTATGTTTTTTTTCCCTCACTGGTCGCAGAGTGATGTGCCTCTCAGTGCCACCCAGACTGAGTGCCACAAGAGGGAACGTTCCGCCTACTACGCTTTTTCTTTTTCATTTAAACTAGCACGGCTTGGAATTACGAAGAGTGAAGATGCCATCAAATCTTTTTTATATATACACCTTTCTACCACATATACCCTATTACCAAACACACACACACACACACACACACACACACACACACACACACAAACTTTCCCACTACACATATTCTATTACCACACATACACCTTACCACCACATACAACCTCTTACCACACACAAACACACCTTACCACCACACACACATACCCTCTTACCACACACAAACACACCTTACCACCACACACACAACCTCTTACCACACACAAACAGACCTTTCCACCACACACACCCCCTCTTACCACACACAAACACACCTTACCACCACACACACTCTTACCACACACAAACACACCTTACCACCACACACACAACCTCTTACCACACACAAACACACCTTACCACCACACACACATACCCTCTTACCACACACAACAAACACACCTTACCACCCCACAAACCCTGCCAGCCATCGTCCCTAACCTAACCTAACCTAACCTAACCTAACCCCGTCAAGAACTGCAAGTGGAGGAAAGCATCTAACCCAAGTATTAGGTAAGTCACATTAGACATTCATGGTTCTTTACGGTATCACCCTTCCTTCATCTTTGTATAGCCACGAGTACCAACCAATATAATGATGACGACGACGGTGGTGGTGGTGGTGGTGATGGTGGTGGGAGGGTGTGTGTCGGGGTGGAGGAGGAGGAGGAGGAGTGGAAAGGTGTGGTGGAGGGAGGGGAGAGTAGGTAGAAATGAAAGAGGAGGGTTGGAAATAGAGGAGGAGGAGTGGAAATGTATGGTGGACGGAGGGGAGAGTATGTAGAAGTGAAAGAGGAGGGTTGAAAGTAGAGGAGGAGGAGTGGAAAGGTGTGGTGGAGGGAGGGGAGAGTAGGTAGAAGTGAAGGATGAGGGTTGGAGGATGATGAGGAGAAATAAGAAGAGAGATGGAGTGAGTGGGTGAGGGAAAAAGAGATGGAGGGAGGGGAAATAGAAAGAAGAGGGAGAGAAGGAGCCGAGGAAGGGGAAGTATGAAGAGGAAGAGGAAGAGGAATGGAGGAAGAGGGAAAGAAGGAGCCGAGGGAGGGAAAATATGAAGAGGAAGAGGAATGGAGGAAGAGGGAGAGAAGGAGCCGAGGGAGGGAAAGTATGAAGAGGAAGAGGAATGGAGGAAGAGGGAGAGAAGGAGCAGAGGGAGGAGGAGGAGGAGGAGGAGGAGGGGTGGAGGAAGGGGGAAAGGGAAGGAAGGGAGAATGGGTGGAGGATCATAAGGGCCTACATGGCTTCCAGAGTTATGGTGGTGTGTAAATTTATGGACACTTCCCAAGATCAGCCGAGTCTTACTGAGAAACGCCTGTTGTTCAGATTGGAGGGGTAATGATTCCTCCAAAGTGGGTCACGAAACAGACTAGACCTCAGTACATAACACGTGCAGGTTCCTTCAGGGGAGGTGTGGTCCATCTCTTGTGGTTAAATTGGAGGGCTACTGAATCCTCCAAACCAGACAGCAAAACAAATCTCCCTACTCATTGACTGAAGTTGCCTGTTTCCTGGCATATACTGGAGGAATGTGTGGGGCCTCCAAATCACCCATAACAGGTCCGACCCTCCATAAAACCTCAGATAGTCATTCCTTATGGGGAGGTGGAGGGAAAAATCCAGCCTTCTAAATTCAGATGCGGGCATTGTCATAAATATGTAATCAGATATGCGTGATTCATAAATAGAAAGAGATAGGGCAATCGTCGGGTTATGCAAGGGTTGGGGAAGGCGGCCCACTCCTGATGTAGGGGCGGCAGGGGCTGAGTTACGCGGCCTGGAAGCCTTTACAACACACCGCATGGGAGGGGCAGGTGCAATGTGTGGCCGCCACCCTGATTCATGGTGCATAACTGTAGAGGCAAAGGTGTACGTACAAGTCCATCCATCTATCCACACCGCACACAAAACGTTCAGAATATAAAGTGTGTAAACGTTCAGATGTATAGTAGTGTGTAAATGTTCGTATGTAGTGTGTAAACGTCCCGAAGAAGTGTGTAAACGTTCCAGTGCAGTGTGTAAACGTTCGGATGCAGTGTGTAAACGTTCAATTGCAGTGTGTAAACGTTCAAATCTTTCTAATGCAATGTGTAAAAGTTCTGATGTAGTGTGAAAACGTTCAGATGAAGTATGCAACCGTTCTCTGATACATTATTTTAAAATGTTGACAAGTTGGTAAGAGTTTGGTAGAGAGAATATTGTGTAGGTACTTCCCATGACGAAATGCACTGAGTGAATACAAATGTTCGAACAACTTTATCAGATAGGGCTTTTCAACATAAAAAAAAAAAAAATTGCGACACCACGCCAATCTCCATCACTACACCCCACCACACCACACCACGCCAAACCTCACTACTACACCCAACCACACCACACCAAACCCCATCACCTGACAACCCTACCACACCACACCACACCTCACCACTACACCCAACCACACCACACCACACCACATCACTACACCGTACCACACCACACCAAATCTCACCACCACATTACACCACACCACATCAAGATATCTATTCCACCATCACTCTACAACTCTGCGTTATTGTTTAGTATGGAGGGAGACAAGAAGGGGCCCACTGTAACTCAACCCAATCGAATAAATCAGTCCATTCCTGAAACGTATGGCTGATGGTATCTCTCTGACTCCCACCCACCATCCCACCTATACTGAACCTACCCACCTTTTATACCAGGCGCCCCCCCCCCCGCCCCCCGATTCCCTTCCCGTCCCTTCCCTCCCTTCCTCGGTGCCCCCTGCAGGTTCTCTCGCCGCTGCAGAAGGTATAAGTAGCGTTTCCCTTATAAGGTATGTAAAGCTTCACGTCAGAGAGAGAGAGAGAGAGAGAGAGAGAGAGAGAGAGAGAGAGAGAGAGAGAGAGAGAGAGAGAGAGAGAGAGAGAGAGAGAGAGAGAGTGTGTGTGTGTGTGTGTGTGTGTGTGTGTGTGTGTGTGTGTGTGTGTGTGCGCGCGCGCTTACTTCTTGTTTGCCTCCTTGCCTTATCTTATCTCCTCTTCTCTCCTCCTGCTTTCCTCTTCTTTATCTGTATGTTAAGAAAAGGTATTGCTAATGAATTGAGGTAGTCACAAGATACATAATGGTGAGGTAGGAGTGAGTGTGGTGTGGTGGGTTGTCAGTTTAATGTGGTGAGGTGCCAGTGAGTGTGGTGGGGTGCCAGTGAGTGTGGTGGGGTGCCAGTTTAATGTGGTGAGGTGCCAGTAAGTGTGGTGGGGTGCCAGTGTAGTGTGGTGTGGTGCCAGTGTGGTGGGGTGCCAGTGTAATATGGTGGGGTGCCAGTGAGTATGGCCAACCAGCAACTAGTGGCACTGTGGCACTGTTTATGGTGCCGTCCCTCGGGCAGCCACCAGCCTCGAGTTTCACCGCCCAAACAAACTCCTTCCAACCCCCACACACGCCTCCTCCACCAGCCCTGACACACACGCCTCCCTCACCCACCCCCACACACGCCTCCCTCACTCACCCCCACACACGCCTCCCTCACTCATCCCCACACACGCCTCCCTCACCCACCCCTACACACGCCTCCCTCACTCACCCCCACACACACCTCTCTCACCCATCCCCACACACACCTCCTTCACCAGCCCTAACACACACGCCTCCTTCACCCAACCCCACACACGCCTCCCTCACCCACCCCTATACACACCTCCCTCACCAGCCCTGCCCCAGATGCGTCCAGGGTACATACAAACAGCTTCATCTCTGTCACGTCTGCTTGCCCTCCTTCTGCCTCCCTGGTGATCACATAAAATAATACTGCAAAATACTCGACTAAAACTACCACGAACAAAAGGCACAAAACTATATCCTTTGGTTCTTTACTATTACTGTTCATAGGCTTCACTCAAATGGCTGCTGCTCACTTTCATTTATTTGGTGCAGGACTTTTGACGGTGACTGTACAAAAAGGACCCGAGAGTACCCACCAGTACCTACCTACCTACCTACCTACCTCCATGCAACGATACCAATACCATCTACAAAATCAGAGTCAGCCACCGTGAAATTGCCTCCCATAAATTCTATTCCCTAGTCCGACCTAACACCTCGTTCACAGAAACAATGCATAATACATATAGGGTCATTTTTTCCCTTTACTTTTTTTTTTTTGGCCCCAACATTCCCACCTCACTGGTATTATGGGGAAGATGCTAAAGAGTACTCCAATACGCATACCAATTCCCCAGGTACCTAAGAATGGGTTTCAATCGCACTAATAATCGTTTTCGTATTCCCGTGAACATTCAGAACACCTCAAGCGTTTCCAGTGCTATCGAATCAACTCCCCGAGGACATGGTATCATCAGCTGTCGTCCCATCCATACCCATTACGCTACCCAGACCAATATTCACGACAGGCATCACTCAGGACTCGAGGTGCCTTAAGGGGATAGTATACGTTTGATAGATTGGAGTGCCTTGATTCCTCCAAAATGTGCCAGGAAACAGACCAAGATGAAGTAAAATAATGGTGTCCTGTTGCCTGGAATAGTTTAGAGGAATCATTTGCTCCAGATTTACCACCCAAAACAATGTGCTATATACCCCCTTAAGGGACCCTGTGATGTAGTCGGAATTTTGGAGGTAAACCAGTCCTTCAAATATTGCCACGAAACATCATCTATATGGAAGGAGCGTGTTTCGTGGTATAGTCAGGAGGAATCAGAAGCCTCCAATTCTCATACACGATCACAGGGGAGATTCTCTTGTTGGGGAAAAGGTGTGCTACTGATTTCTCCCACAAATGCCACGAAACACAAGACCATCATGTTATTCATAGGACAATTGTTTCGTGGTATGGTGTGGAAGAATCAATAACTCTCCAATTCAAAGTCAAGAATATTTTCCTTCAAGAGAATGATACAGTACGTATAAGACTGTCGATTCCTCCAAACTATACGAAGAAACAAATCAAATAATTCAGATATATGGTATACCCTGTTTCTTGGAATAGTTTGGAGGAATCAGTAGTCTCTCCAAAGCTACCAACTCTATACCCTAAGGTCAACTACCGTGTATACGTGCTTAGGGAAGGAATGTAAATACCTATCTTCCACAGAATGGCATAAACACAAATGAACTGCAGATTACAACAAGCGGCAACCTCGGGAAACTAAACCTGTAGTACAATCGTCAATGACACTACTGTATTCTCTTCCCCTTTGGACCAGTTAAGGGGAGGATACAGTGTTGGTAAATCCGGAGCAAATTATTCCTCCAAACTATTCCAAGCAACAGGCCACGACAGTTTTTGTTCCTCTGGTTCTGTTTCCTGGCATAATTTACAGGAGGAATCAGGAGCCCCTTCAATATCCCCACAGCAGATTATACTCCTCGGCATAGTTTTCTTTTTATCACCATAATGCATTACAATAAATGGTGTATTAACGTAAAAACAGTGATATTCTCCAGAACAAGAGTGTTATCAACGCAACGTAATTTGGTCTGGATATGAACCTGGTCTTTTTTTGTGAGAGGAGGAATTTAATAGTTATTGATTGTATTACATCCAAGCTCAGTCTTCCTTCTATACCTTCAGGAGTTTAGTGCACTGTAGACGTTCCCTATCGAGGAGTTATACAGTGCAACACAAAACTCTCAGCAAATTCAAGGCTAGTAGAATATGTTACCAAGAAGGCTGTGTACTTTAATGCCACGATACTATTCAGGGTGGTAACTTCTCGACGCTTTTAAGGTTAAGGTACAGCCTGATAGATAACCTTTAGAGTTGATCATTATACACTGATTGTGAAACTCTGAATTCTTCTGATGTAAATACGGCATTCTGGCCTAAAATTCTGAACTACGAGATGCAGAACGTTTGGACAAGAGTGACGACATTTGTTCCCAGAGTCACTATTGCGATAAAAAAAAAAAAAAAAAAAAAAAAAAAAAAAAAAAAAAAAAAAAAAAAACTACTTACAATACGGTATACTCAGAAATGTTTCTATGTATAATTAGTTCTGTTATTTTGTCAACATACTTCTTTTTTCCTATCGATGTCTCCATGTATATAGTAAAATATCGCGTCATGTCTTTTCAGTCTTACGTTCTCGTTGCTTTTGACATCTATACTGCTGCACCCTTGACTAGAGCCTTCAGTGTTTACATGGTGTGTGTGTGTGTGTGTGTGTGGGTGTGTGTGGTGGTTATTGTGTCAGTGTACTTACAAGTGTTCAAGTGCTTATGAACATTTATGGGAAATTTCTGTAAGGGAGTTATCATCTCCGTCCGGAAATTCCAGGGTGCCCGATTCCTTCAAAATATGATAGAAAGCAGGTACTATTATTGTATACTAAAAAATCCAAGTCTGTTTCGTGGCATAGGTGGGAGGAATGAGTAACCCTCCTTATGTTCACAACCTTTGACACCACCTTAACGCAAGTCAAATTACGAAGAAAAGTGAAAAAAACAATAAACATGGGCCGTAGCCAACAACCTACAGTAGGAGGCTCTCTAGGAGGAAATCCCTAAGGAAATTCCTAAGGAAATCCTCCCTAAATATATCTAATTGATAAGGAAGAGGTAAGTATTCTCGCAATCCAAAATATGTATCCAAGCTTGCTTCGAATAGCTTGATCGAGTATTAAGCGAACTCAAGCAAATATGAAACAGGATATGCGTTGTAATTAAGCGAACTCAATTAAGCAAATATGAAACAGGATATGCGTTGTAATGATTCGAAACTTCAACAAGACCTGGATACAAATTTTGGATTGCGAGTGTACACACAATCTGAAAAACTATCGGTGCATTCACTCTCACGCGAAGCATTCTGACACTCGGACGATTGAGAATGAAAAACAAGATGAACAACTCGAGCTGCAATGTTCGTTTAGGAAATCATCGAGTCCCACTTAACGCGATTAGCTTTTATTTATCTTTTTTAAATCGTGAGTGCTATAGAAAGGTGATCACAAATGACGGTATAAGTGTATGGTAAAATACCGTGTGGTCAGTGTGGTGTTGGTAATAATGTCTGATGGTGGCTGTCTGTTGCTTCCTCGAGTCCAAATAATAGTAGTCACTTTAGATCCCCAACACTGAGGTATGGGTTGGGGGGCCGGGTATAGTGAGTTGGCTCGGGTACTCCAATCTTCTTCCTTTATCATTACGTCTTAAAGTGGGTGGGGCCTTGTAATCAAATCGGAGGGCTACTGGTTCCTCCTAAATACTGCTTATCCTCTATTCTCGTACGCTGTGTAGTTTTCTTCGTGGCACAGTTTGGAGGAATAGGTAGCCATCCAATAATAATATATATGACCACAAGAAATTATCCCTCAATAACTACATACACGCTTTAATGGACCTGGTGTGCGATTCTGATTTCAGAGGTCTTTGGTTTGGACAATATTTACTGGTGAGAGAAGCCGACCGACATCCCGAATGATCTTCCCTCCCTCCCTAGCTCCCTCCCTCTCAAACGAATGATACTAATAAGATGACACCCGTGTTCAGACGAAGGAATGAACACGATTTTATTTTATTTTTTTTCCTTTTCCTTTTTTTCCTTTCGTGGGCACCAGAGGCAAACAGACAGACTAGTACTGATTACAGAGGAAGAACAAATTAACACTTTCAGATTTCGTATCGTGCACCCAACTACCTGTCATTTACTCTGTGAGGAGAGAGTAGCAGTGATGTCGTTCCAAATGCACTCACTCCCACTCCTTCCATCCCATCCACCCACCTTCCTGACATCCCTACCCTACCCAACCCATCCCTACCCTAGTCCTGTTATCCACTTCCTCTTCTTACCTACCTACCTTCCATACCTCCTGCCTTACCCAAATTTACCCTACCTACCTTTCTCCTGCCTTACCTTACCCTACCCTGGCCCTATCATCCCTATATTCCTTCTTACTTACCTATCTACTTACCTACCTACCATACCTCCTGCCTTAACCAAATTTACCCTGCCTATCTTTCTCCTGCCTTACCTTACCCTACCCTGGCCCTATCATCCATTCCCTCTTACTTACCTACCTACCTACCTACCTACCCTCCTGTCTTACCTTACTTTGCCCAGCCTCTGTCCTCCACTCTGCCTTACCTCAACCCTGCCTTACCTTGCCATAACATTCCCATCACCCCCACCTATCTATACACCCACCCATTCCTGCTCTGTAATCCCATATCTTCCCCTTCCCTGCCTTCCCTTACCCCTTTCCCCTGCCCTGTTCCCTTTCTGCTTACCCACCTCTCTTCTTACCCTACCTACCCTACCCCTTACCCTATTTTACTATGCACAGTTACTTTCCTTTGTCCTGTACCCTACCCTTTTCCATGTTACTGCCTCTGTTTTGTACCCTGTCCTACCCTGCTTATCCCTACACCCTGACTTGCCATTATTTATCCGCTCCCCTGTATTCAATCCTGTCCTAGACTCTACCCTGCATACCCTGCCCTCCCCTTTATACCCTACCCTGTATACCCTGCCCTCCCCTGTAATCCCTATCATGTATAACCACACTCCCCTGTATACCCACCCTATCATGTATACCACCCTACCCTGTATACCCTCCCTTCCCTGTATACCCTACCTTGTATACCCACCCTTCCCTGTATACCCTACCCTATATATATACACCCTGCCCTCCCCTGTATAGTATCAACAAACCCCTGAGTAAATGAAGAAGGTCTGAAAGCTGTAGTTGGCATCCCCAATCATTGTGGTTTTGAGCGAGAAGTCCGGGTATTGACAATCCATTACGGGTAGCTGGAGGGAGAGTCGTGGGGACCTCACAATTAGTTCTGTCCGTGAAGCCGCCGAGAAGAAAGTGCTGCTGCCTGCGCTCAATATAATCTCACCGCTGAGTCGAGTGTGAAGGCGCAACATATACGAATCCCGGCCTTAAGAGTGTAAATGAGGCCCTATCTGTCTGTCTGTCTGTGTGTGTGTGTGTTTGCTCCCTCGTGTAATTTGCTCCTGTGGTGAAGTCCGTCCCACTCCATTCCTTAGAGACACTCAGTGGTAAAGGCTGCCAATGACCACAAAGACAACCACCTACTTCACTACTACTCCTCCACCTCCACCTCCTCCTCCATCTCCTCCTCTTCCTCTTCCTCCTCCTCCTCACCATCATCACCATCGCCTCCTCCTCCTCTTCTACCTCCTCCTCCATCTCCATCTCCTCTTCCTCCTCTTCCATCTCCCCCTCGACCATCTCCATCTCCTCCTCTTCCTCTTCAACCTCCTCCTCCTCCATCTCCTCCTCTTCCTCTTCTACCACCTCCTCCACCATCTCCATCTCCTCTTCTTCTTTCTCCTCCTCCTCCTCACCATCATCACCATCGCCTCCTCTTCCTCTTCTACCTCCTCCTCCACCATCTCCACCTCTTCCTCTTCTTTCTCCTCCTCCTCACCAACATCACCACCACCACCACCAGGACTTCTGAGGCACGAGAGTAACATCTTATCCCCCTGAATCTGTTAAACCTTCAAGTTGTATCCACACAATATCCATCTTCGCCAGAGTAATCAGCGTGGCAATTGGATGGTGCTCTGCCATCCCCAAGTTTGCATCCAGACAATATCCATCTCAACCCGGTAATCAATGGGACAAGGGGAAGAGATTGTATATAATTCTGGTGAGAACAGTGAGTAGGTTTTTATGATTAGAAGCAAGTAGGATGGAGTTACTGTCGTGTACTTTACGTATAGTTCTTTTAAGATGAAGGGAGGAAACACTGCCTTTGACACCACACGTAAACAGTGAGTATCAGTAGAAGATCATCACTTTGGGCATTTGAAACTGATTATCCTTCACAGTGAATTTTTAGGCTCAAACCTACTGTATAATATCCTTCACCACTACCACATGACACAGAAAGAATGAGGCATACACTACAACATCGATGGTATTCCCGTGCAGAGTGTCTAAGGCAGTGTTTTCTCTTTATCTAACCGTAACTGTACTACAAATTTAAAGGGAATCTCTTGTTGGTGAAATGGAAAGCTATAATACTGATTCCTCTAAGCTATACATCAGGAAACAGACACCCTCAATGTTTACCAATAGCGGATTTCTATCGAGCCCTTTCATTCCTCATCGGAGTCTAACCCCCATAAATAGAAAAGCAGTATAATGCAGATATTAATCAGGTTCTTTACAGTACAATCGTTATAATAAATCGTGACTTGTGTTGGAAGCTAAGTGACTGCTGGTGAAAAAATAATGGTGGAGCCCGAGAGCTGCTTGGTGTGTATTGTTTACACGAAAATTCTAACACACTGTAATTGCCACGAGGTCAAAAATTAATGGAATATTCAAGTGACCTGGGATCCATTACGGTACTACAAGGAGATGTATAAGAGATGGAAATGGATGTTATATACTTACTGTACATACAATAAATCTTTTCCGACTTAATATATCCCGAAGAATGGCAGCCATCAGGTGATAATATGTTTAAAACACCATATGATAAAACGATAATAATGAAATAAACGTTGGTGTAAGGTATCATTTGGCCAACTCAGAGATGTTTATAATTTTGGAAAGTGTCTAAAAGCGTAAAGTAGAGGCGTGACAAGTTAGTCATACTTTCCTACAACAGATTTATTTCCCTTAATTAAAGAAGTCACCCTCCAGTTTGGTTGGACTAGAATGTGCGTACAGTGCCGCCGGCGTGTGGCATCCATAGTTCCTTCCATACAGAGCCTCTGGCGTGAGGTGAACCATCAGGCATATAGATCCCCCCCGGGTACAATGGCCGTCCGTCAGACTCACACAAAAACACGGTAACAAACTACCATTCATCAAGGTGAGGGAAGAACAGCAGCAGGTAATTGGTGTCTGGGAGGAGAGATTTGTATCATAATAATTGCGAGCATTTGCCTAAAAATACAAGTCAAACCAGTGGACGTGTTTGCTCGGGGGTGTCCGTCCGGGGCTGTGTAATTAAGACCCGTTTGTTTAATTACAGCCGCGTTCCAACCAAACACTGATGAAAAATAGTAGGTGTCCGGACGGCGGTGAGGCCAGCCATGACCAGCCAGCCAGCCAGCCAGCCAGCCAGCCAGTCAGCCAGCCAGGTCCACACTACGCCACAGGCAACACTATTCTCCTCTTATTTGGTAACTTTCTCACAACACATTTCCAGTGTGTGTAATTCTTGTTAACCTACGAAGGGCGGCGCCTTTGCTCTGAATCCTGTTTACAATATTCGTCAGAAAAATAATGTGTATAAACTATTCATACACAATATTTTTCTCGTCAGAATCGTTATAGGATGTTGATCTTTTCATATTAACTTCTCATCACTGAAATGCATAAGAGCTGATTACTCGAATTAACTTTTAGGGAGGAAATATCGATCCATCAAAGTTAATAGCCAACTCTCTGACTGCCTCATTCATATATTGTCACGAGATGCCACAACACCATGGAATTACACTTTGGCATGCCATTACTTAGTGGGACCTTGTACAACATAGGGAAGGATGGACGGCAGGAAGCAACACAAGATAGGATTCATAGGGAAGCATCACAAAATAGGATTCATAGGGAAGGATGGACAGTAGGAAGCAACACAAGATAGGATTCATAGGCAAGCAACACAAGATAGGATTTATAGGGAAGGATGGACGGTAGGAAGCACAAGAGATAGGATTCATTGGGAAGGATGGACGGTAGGAAGCATAAGAGATAGGATTCATAGGGAAGGATGGACGGTAGGAAGGAAAACAAGATAGGACTCATTGGGAAGGATGGACGGACGGTAGGAAGCACAAGAGATAGGATTCATAGGGAAGGATGGACGGTAGACAGCATATACAAGATAGAACTCATATAGGTCCATATTCAAGGACATTCGTGGTGCATACGATGACGTGTTACCGGTAAGTACGATGGCTCCATAGACAAACAACAGAGCTATCGTACCGGTACCACACCATCGTCAACACCACGGATGTTCTTGCATACGAACCATACACCTATCTATAAATACGATAACACCCATGAAAAATAAAGTAATGTTGTGACAATGTACAGTCGGCGGCAAAAGTCCTGTACACTCGCAATCCAAAATTTGTATCCAGGTCTTGTTGAAGTTTCGAATCATTTGACATACTAGTGAACCAAATACAACGCTTAACCTTGTGTCATAATTGCTTGAGCTCGCTTAATACTCAATAAGGCTATTCGAAGTAAACCTGGATACATATTTTGGATTGAGTATACAGCTCCGAGGCCAAGAAATTTTTCAGTTACCTCAATACAATATTATCTTTGGGTTAATTTACGTCAGTCAAGAAGTTCGGCCAAGACATTGAAATATACCGTTGTTTTCACTGTGAAGATTGTTATTGTACGTAAGGCAACATTCTGTACCTCACTCATTCGTTATATTACACAGGAGAGGATATTGAACGACCACCTTGCCTTTGGTCCTCACTTCCCTGTGTGTGTGTGTGTGTGTGTATGTGTGTGCGTGTGCGTGTATGTATGTGTGTGTGTGTGTGTGTGTGTGTGTGCGTGTATGTGTGTGTGTGCGTATATGTGTGTGTGTGTGTGTGTGTTCGTTTACTCTATTCCTTCATTTTTCAGAGTTCATACGCTTTCTAAACCATTATTTTTTTTTTTTCGTCAGCTTCAGAAACATTCCCTTTGTCAGTTTTTGTTCGTCTCGTTTCATTTCTTCAGATAATTACTTTCAATTCTTCAGTGTGTGTGTGTGTGTGTGTGTGAACGTGAGAATGTGAGTGGGTCAGCATGCATATGTGCAATTTACTTGAAAACAATTGCCAAGTCTTGTTCGCATTTGTCCTAAAGTATAGTTAGTGAAAAGGGGAGAGAGAGCAGGAGCAAGGCTAACGCACCCAACCCACCAACCAACCCACCAACCAACTCACCAACTAAACAACCCACCAACCCACTAACCCACCAACCCACTAACCCACCAACCGACCAACCAACCCACCAACCAACCAACTCACTAATCAACCCACCAACAAAACAACTCACCAACCCACCCACCAACCCACCTACCAACCAACTCAACAAACAACCCACCAACAAAACAACTCACCAACCAAACAACCCACCAACCAACCCACCTCCCCACCAACCAACCCACCAACAAAACAACCAACCAACCAACAAACCAACCAACCCACCAACCAACCCACCAACTCACCAACCAACCAACAAACCAACCAACCAACCCACCAACAAAACAACTCACCAACCCACCCACCAACCCACCAACATTAACACCTGCCTGATGATTAGTACCTAGCTAGGGGATATAATATTGTCCCCCTCATTTTTCCAGCCATCAACTAACTCCCATTGACAGCTAAAATATAGAGACACATTGCCCCCCAGCCCTGTAATCACCACAGCATATTTCTCAATTCCCGTAATAGACTGTGAAACTTACGAACGCTGAATTTACCACTGCAGGTGATGTATACGAGGTGTTATTTTGGCCTCAAACTAGTGGGACTATGCTAATTTATGAGTACGGGTCTCATAAGTCATGTTTCCCCATTTCTGACTGGGGTCGTGAGAGGTATGGGTTGGTATGGCACAGTCAGTCAGTCAGTCAGTCAGTTAGTCAGTCAGTAAGTCGTAGTCTAAAGTTGTGTCGCCTCTTTGGTAGGTATGATGACGAGTTTAGGAGTAATATTGTAGTACTCTACATTAAACAGTTTGAGAAATAATGGCTGGCCGCTTCTCTACCCTGCCAACCTTTTTCTTTTCTTCGACAATATAATCTACATACGTGAGAAGTAACTGTTTATTCTGCCCTTTATTTATTTCATGGTTTACAGTCAAATTGAAGAAGCAATCACTTCTCATTAGTTAAGCTGTGAGTGTTATTATATGATCTTTGCTGAAAGAAGTAAACACGAGATATTAACGATAGACTTTGGCCTTATAGCATAGCACACACATCCCTAAAAGAGTATTAAAAAATTTATAAAAAATAATTTAATAAAAAATATATAAATGAGTAAATAAATAAATAAATAAATAATAACTACGATTATAAAACTTATTCTATCTCCATTTAACTTGGTAGACTTACAGTATATATATATACATTAGATAACTGGTATTAAACATGCACTTACTTTCTTAAGAGGCATCAGTATGGTCAGTAAGTAAATATATTGCCAACAACAAGCGAATTAATCCAGCTTCATTCGTATAGAGAGAAACCGAAATATTTGGAGACAGAGAGAAAAAAATATATAGATGGAAAGAGATAGATTGCAAATGAGGAGCTGGTGTGGATAGAGTGAGTAAGATAGGGAAAGAGAGAAGTAGAAAGTGAAAGACATAGGAGAAGAAAAAAAAGAGTTAAGGAGGATGAAAAAAAAAAGAGAGAGAACGAACGTAAAGGGGAAGCAATTTAAAGCTGTCAAAGTAGTAATAACCAATTTGATATACAACTCCATGTCACTCCACTCCAATGTCCACTAAAGGCAATAGGGTTCCCAGGTGGAGCTGAATTCCACTCTGGGGGGGCAGGGCGGGGGGAGGGGGGGATCGTGGAAAGGAGGGAAGGGGGGGGCATTTTGGAATTCCTGGGTTGGGAGGAGAAGTATATTGTGTATAAAAAAATTTCAGTCCATCAAAAAGAAAATGAAAGCAAACACACCTAGACACAGACAGCAAGAGTAAAATGGAAAATAGTACGAATCAAAAACTATTTATTAGAATCATGAAGCTACACTCCAGTCTGAAAATATTTATATAGATTGTGTGTGTGTGTGTGTGTGTGTGTGTTTTTTTGTTTTTTTTTTGTTTTAACTTCACGTGGTAACAGCTTTTGGTTGGGGAGAAATATTACCACTGAGGAGAACATTGAGGTCATCACATGGGTTGTTTGGTAATAATAATAACCTGAAGATTTTGTTTTTATATATTTGCAGTCGCGGCCGTAATTACAAATCCATAAATGACATGACAAAGAGAGAAACATGATGAATATATAAGTACGTTACACAGAACTATAAGAAAATACAAAAGAAAATACAGAAGCTTCAGAGTCTTAACTAATGGCCCTACGATCACCTCCCTCGTGTTGCTATCCACAAGTAAGGAAACGAAGAGGCAGATACTATTATCTTGAAGTGGATGCAGGTGATACTCTCTCCCAGACGACCTCTAGACTAACACATCCAGCCAACCAACCATTGTGGCGCTCCATATGTAAAGAAAAGCATCAATTACCTGCAAGAAGAAAGGAAGGAAACTGGCGAGACAACAGCAGCAGCAGTAGTAGCATCATCAGGGAGAAGAACAAAGACGCCAGCCAATAGCAAACTTGAGTCTAGACCTTCACTGAGACAGACAAACAGCGAGGGTGATCTGCCATACTCTGGGAAACGCTGTGTGTGTGTGGCTCTAGTGTTGGAGTTTAGGCTACCATTACACACACACACACACACACACATACGGGGACTTGAGTGAAAACAACACTAGCTTTTATTTAACATCACAGTCACTAAACTCCCATCACACACACACACACACACGCGGGGACTTGAGTGAAAACAACACTAGCTTCTATTTAACATCACAGTCACCTAATAAATAGAAAGTATTAATAACTACTTTCTTATTATCTCAGTCACTAAATGGATGAAAAGTATTAATTACCCTTATTATCGTCTCAGTCAGTCACCTAAGGAATGGAAAGCATTAATTTTACCCTTTACATCTCAGTCACTTATTGAATGAACGAAGAGGTAGTGTTGGTTGATTATCGATGGACAACAGTAAGCATGAACACAAGTTATTATGAAGAGTACAAGTGACCTACCGTAAAGGCCACACAATTTACTCAGCTCCAGTGAAAAATGAAAAAAGAAAAAAAAGAAAAAGAAAAAAAAAATTATGTATAGAATTATGAAATTAAATACTAAATGAAATAACACAAAAAAATAAGCACACGTAAGCTCCATAATGAGTATATATATATTACCCATACATGATATCATCTGAAGAGGGGAAAACAATACTATAATTAATTCTTTTTACACCTCCTTTGGTCCTGTTTCAGTGACTTATCAACTCATTCACTGTCTCTCCTTTCAACTCATTCACTGTTTCTCCTTTCAACTCATTCACTGTTTCTCCTTTCAACTCATTCATTGTCTTTCCTTTTAACTCATTCACTGTCTCTCCTTTCAACTCATTCACTGTTTCTCCTTTCAACTCATTCACTGTCTCTCCTTTTAACTCATTCACTGTCTCTCCTTTTAACTCATTCACTGTTTCTCCGTTCAACTCATTCATTGTCTTTCCTTTTAACTCATTGACTGTCTCTCCTTTCAACTCATTCACTGTCTCTCCTTTCAACTCATTCACTGTTTCTCCTTTTAACTCATTCACTGTTTCTCCTTTCAACTCATTCACTGTCTCTCCTTTCAACTCATTCATTGTCTTTCCTTTTAACTCATTGACTGTCTCTCCTTTCAACTCATTCACTGTCTCTCCTTTCAACTCATTCACTGTTTCTCCTTTTAACTCATCCACTGTTTCTCCTTTCCTTGTTCCTCACACAAAATGAAATTGTACTGTTCCTCTTCTCTGACTCCTTCTCCTCCAACATTATTATTATCTTGGGTGTTGCGCTTCCATTGGTGTTGTACAGTCGGCAAAAATAGTATAGAAACCACCCTTACATTGAAATAAACTATAACTGTCCATAAGGGAGTTCCGATACTTATTTTGCCAACTGTACTTCTAAGCAATCAACCCCTTGCAAATAATCATGATAAAATGTACAAGGATCACTTCATTTTAAACTTGGCGAACTATACTCTCCAAAATATGTTCACTGGGAGTTAGAGAAGAGTCCTTGGCAACACAGACGTGGACTCCGACAATCCAGTCTACATGGAAGTAAAAATGTTTCGTCTGATTTTATTTGTAGGATCTTTTAAAACACCATCAGCGTTGTACAAAATCTGATTCCTACAATAAGAATGATCGAATATCAATGCTGGGACCTTTAAAGTATAGCAGCACAAATATTTCTCAGACCATGATAAAAAAAAGATGAGATGACAGCTACAACTACTTGCCTTTCTTAAAATCAATTGACACAACGTAGCACCATTTTTTTTTTATCCCCATTGATGGAAGCGGCTGGACACAACACTTGCTCCAGAAAACATGCGATTCCGGCCCTGGTATGAACTCACCTCAGTCTGTACAGTCACGAGTAAAAATTCTGCACCATATGAATAAATCCGAGCCATTTAAATGAATCATACGAACTCCATAGAATTTACAGAGTTCAGCAGCTGCTACATTTTCGCTTCCGAGACATTTAAGTTGATTAATCATACGAACGATATTTACAGATACCAATAACAGCTATAGTTTCGCATAATTTTACGAGTCCGTTTCATAGGAAGGTGTTGCAGAAGTTACTATTATTGCACGTGACTGTACAATCCACCCTCGGGCGTTACTACATCGCTATTGTCATACTCAGTGTAAAGGGAATAATGTGAAATAGACTTTTGATGCAGGTTAAGATCTTGATGGTCTGTGAGAAATGTCATTGTATTCTTCATCTCTTGACTGACAGACGGATGGAGGAACGAAGGGCTGACAGGGTTACAGACTCCCAGAACACTACCCCCACTCCCAAATCCCCCACACACCTCTCACCTCTCTCCCCCTTACCTGCAACATGGCAAGGAAGGGTATCAAGCAACAAGTCATCCAACGATCAAGATACCAACTTGGATTGCAATACGTGAATAGTAAGTAATTATATTATATAGGAATAGTTAGTTAGCTTTGATTCAACATGTAAAACTGTATTTATATAATTATTAAAAGTAGTTGGTTTTCTCTATTTTGTTATAGTGACAATCTTCTATACAAATTTCGATCAATTTAATAGGCATAATGTTTTGAGTTGAGTGTGCATATCAACCCTTTATTTATCTATGCCTTTTTAGTGTCTCAATTTGTGGCTTTATTTATTCCTTCCCTGTTTTGTATATAGAGAATTTCTTACACATTAGGAGTATCGGGGAATTATTTTTGGCGATGTATATTATTGTAAGTTCCCACCTCACTTTAAAGGGGGTCCTGAAATGGAGTCAACTTAGTCCTCGAAATAATGCCACGAAACAGATCCTTTACTTGTTAACTGAGTATCATTTGTTTTCTGGCATAGTTTGGAGGAATCTGTTGCCATTTAATTTACCTCAAACAATTATTCTCTGTCTCTTTCCTTCTCTCTGTCTGTCTGTCTGTCTGTGTTTGTCTCTGTGTCTGTCTGTCTTTCTCTCTGTCTGCCTCTGTCTGTCTTTGTCTGTCTGTGTTTGTCTCTGTGTCTGTCTGTCTCTCTGTCTGTCTGTGTCTGCTTTCTGTCTGTGTCCGTCTCTGTCTGTGTCTGCTTTCTGTTTATCTGTCTGTGTCTGCTTTCTGCCTGTGTGTGTCTGCCTCTGCCTGTCTCTCTGTCTGTCCATCTCTCTGTCTGTCTATCTGTCTGTATCTGCTTTCCGTCTGTGTGTGTGTGTGTGTGTGTGTGTGTGTGTGTGTGTGTGTGTGACCCGTATTCCAGTTTCCCAGGCAGCAATACCTTCATACTATGTGGTTAGAGTTATTATTGAGGCCATTTTAACCTTTCCCCAGGCTATGTCTTCCGTTGTTGCAGCTGCCTATATCTCCTTTATGTATGTGTGTATGTGTGTGTCTGTGTGTGTGTGTGTGTGTGTGTGTGTGTGTGTGTGTGTGTGTGTGTGTGTGTGTGTGTGTGTGTGTAATATATATGTGTGCATGCTCTTTGTGACATTGTATGCATGAATCATTGTGTGTGTATATATGTACATACATACATACACACACAATAATACATATATATATATACCAAAATACAAACACAAATACTTAAAGCACACAAACACATGACAACAGAAGAGGAGGAAGAGGAGGAGGAGGAAGAGGAGGATGAGGAGGAGGATAGAAGGTGAGGGCAAGAGTAATGATGGCAGTGATAAACGATTCTAAATTGTGTTTCCTTATTCAGTGTGGATGCTAAGGCTGGTTGGCCCC
>JAWQEG010003371.1:10000-27500 GCA_033782935.1 Petrolisthes cinctipes | reverse complement strand
GGTTGATTACAAGCAAAAAATTGATCACCAGGTAATATTTATGTTTGTCCAACTCAAAGCCTGACTGAACAACCGCAATAGAATCTCCACAGACATTTTCCTTCCTTTATATATAGTACAGTCGGCGGCAAAAGTCGTGTCGCCTCACCTGCTTAACCGAGACAGGCAGTGTTCATGGACTCGAGAAATACACACGTTTTCTACACCTAATAATCTCGAGTCTATGAACATCGCGTGCCTCAGTGAAGCAAGTGAGGCGACAGGACTTTTGCCGCCGACTGTACTGTACTTCTGGTGCCAATAAACAAATGACATCTTTGGTCTACATCCCTTTTATATAAATTAACGTAATAAATTCAACAACGTTATTATAGGTTCTGTATCATTATTAATATACATGTATTTCGCTTTTTTATCAAGTTTATTACAATCATGGAGGGAGTAAACGTATGGGTAAACTTTTGAGATGGGTGATACACTCCCAATCCAAAATATGTATCCATGCTTGCTTCGAATTGCCTGATCGAGTATTATGCGAGCTTAATTAAACAAATATGAAACAGGATAAACGTTGTAATTAGTTCACTAGTATGTCAAATGATTCGAAACTTAAACAAGACCTGGATACAAATTTTGGATTGAGAGTGTACAGTACATACATACATACATACAGTATATACATTACCAATATAACTAGTATGTAGAGTCTATAGGGAAGAATTGAGATAAGCTCTGCCACCACCACCACCACCACCACTTCCAGGATACCCACCCGTTCATTTGGGAGATAAGAAGCTGCAATTTCACTCCCAACATTACCCCACAATTTTCCATGTAAAAGCGGAGGGTGGAGTATAATCAATTGACTATAAATTGTTGAATGAGCAATAAGAAATGAAATGCCACGCAAAGTAAGATGGAAATCTGTGTTGTTCACTTGCCCCTCGTCGTTTTTCTCTACCCAAGGTGAATGTGCAGAAATTTTCGGAAGCACTTGAGTGACTAGATTAATATTGACTGGTGTTAGTCTAAAAGATAATTATGTCACTTGTTTTTGTTTAGTAATATATACATGAAATAAACACATACTTATCATCCTTTTTTTCCATGTTTTCAAGAAGTCAGTTGTCAATTTTCTCTATCTTCGGAAGCACTAGGCTGATATTGACTGGTGTTAGTCAAAAAGATAATTATGTCACTTGTTTTATGTTTAATTAATATACGTGAAATAAACACAAACTTATCATCCTTTCCATGTTATCAAGAAATCAGTTGTCAATTTTCTATTAACGTGGCGTAAATGGATATTATCTATTTTAGCGACATATACTATACTTGGGCATTTACTATGATAATTTGTTAAACAGGTATAATATTGTGAAGGAACTGAATTGAATTTTATTTGTACGTACGAAGGCGGGAATGATTTTTTTTTTTTTTTTTTTTTTTTTCATTATTCTCCTGTCCCACTATCATACATGCAGGCTAAAAAAATACACACACACACACACACACACACACACACACACACACGACTCATTGCGTTCGTCTGCGTCAGTGTGCATGCGTAATAAGTCTCCATCAACGTCATCATCGTCACCAAGTCTCCCTTATCGTCATTGTCGTTATCGTCACCAAATTATCGTCATTGTCGTCAGCATCGTCACCAAATTATCGTCATTATCGTCACCAAGTCATCATCATCATCATCATCAAGTCTCCATTATCGTCACCATCATCGTCACCAGGTCATCATCATCATCATCGTCACCACATCTCAATCATCGTCACCAAATCATCATCATCATCATCATCATCATCATCGTCATCACATCTCAATCATCATCATCATTATCATCATCACCACATCTCAATCATCGTCACCAAATCATCATCGTCATCACCATCATCATCACCAAGTCTTCATCATCATCATCACCAAATCATCATCATCATCGTCACCAAGTCATCATCATTACCAAATTTCCATCATCGTCACCAAGTCACTCGTCCGTCCGTCTTTGCACATGCGCCGTCCATAGATAGTTATTGACGTTGGGGGGGACCTTACTGGGGACAACGAGGAAGGAGAACTACCCAACCAACGCATACATATGGACACATTAAGCGGGAAGTTTAGTGTTGGTAAATCTGGAACAACTGAATCCTCCAAACTATTCCAAGCAACAGAACACCATTATTTTTGCTCTTCTGATCCTGTTTCCTGGCATACTTTGGAGGAATCAAGGCACTCCAATGTACCAAAAAAGAATTACCACCTTAAGGGAGTATTTCACTTTGGGTACATACATTGGAGTGCCTTGATTCCTCCAAAGTATGCCATGAAACAGGACCAGATACACGAAAATAATGGTGCTCTGTTGCTTGGAATAGTTTGGAGGAATGATATTATGCTCCAGATTTACCATGCAACAAAGTACTTCCTTCCTCCTTTAACCGAGATGCTTTATTACACGCCTAACTTTTCATACGATTCCGTCTTCTTTGTGGCCATTCGTTGCCATATTTATCGCCTGGGCCCCTCGGGATTAGAGAGAGCCAAGAGGTAGGGGCGTAAACAGACACCTTGATCCGTGCCCCTATACCCAACCTTCCCGGCTATGTGGTTTAAGGGTCGATTCACTGCTAGCTACGTACGTCCTTGGGGTTCACTGGCTGACCATACGTGCCCCTCTCTCTCTCTCTCTCTCTCTCTCTCTCTCTCTCTCTCTCTCTCTCTCTCTCGGGGTCTTTGCAATACAATGTAAAATCATCAGCAATAGCCTGCAACTTGCCAAAGACGATCCGGTCGCTCTCACGGCGGGGCTTCCTCGCACGATTCTCGGACTTAAGGCGAGATTCTCTTGTTGGTAAATTGAAGGACTACTGATTCCTCCAGACTATGGCGGGAAACAAATCGCCTCAGTGTTACTAATAGGGGATTTGTTTCGTGGTATTGTTTGGAGGAATCAGAGAACTTCCATTTCACCAACAAGAGAATCTCGCCTTATGGATTTATTCTTTTTTTTTTATGGTCCTTCCAAATTTGAAATGTGCCATTATTTGTGTAGTTCGACGTATTCAATGCATCATATTATTTCAGAAGGTCGAGGCTTAATGTAGTCGATATTCACTTTGTCTTCTTGTTGTCGGAGGGAAGAATTGACTGACTGACATACAATGGTAGTAAATATTAACAATAAAGAATACGGATAGTTTGAGTGGTGAGGGAAACACAAGAATAAAATATTATATCCTCCACCTGTGTCTCCCTCACTACTCACCTACACTTGTCACAATGTCTACACAATACTGATAAAGTTATAAATACCATTAACAAACAATACACATTAAAGAATAAATAAATAGTAGTATACCAGCATAAATTTTGTACCCGCGTAACAAATAATATGATACCTGTACTCATTCACAAACTTCCATTGAATTCTGTACCCGTGTGACTGTGGTGGAGTTTGATTTGTAAAGTGAATGTACACCACCCTCTCTTGATAGCTTGGAATGGGCCATAAAAGTTGGGCAAGGTCACGTTAGATAGCAAAGAGTAACCTGGAAGAGTAAAGGCTGGGGCAGAGGGGCAGAGCTTGGATAGAAAAAAATAAAAAAAGAGACAGAGAGAAGATTGAGAAGAGAAGAAAAGGATTTAGACACTCTTATAAACCAAAATGATGTCTTGCAGTATTATCTATTAACACTGATTCACGTAATTAGTCATAAAATCAACAGCACACTAAAGGAATTACAAAACACACAGATTGCCATTACGAGTATGCACCTCAGAAACACACAAACCAGTTACTGAAAGAAGGGCAAGAAAAGAAGCGGAATTTCTGCACCCAACCGTACAGTGAGTGGCAGTGGGTGGTTGTTTTTGATTCATTTTCATATATCCATTTTATCATTATTATTTTTTTATTTATCTATTTTAATTTTTTTTTTTTTTTTTTTTTTTTTTTTTAAGTGTTGATGTTGATCCAATTTCCGTGAGGCAGGTGGTCCGTGTCAGTCTGGCCTTGGTGGGTGGTAATATACTGAACCACACCTTGGCCTCACCTGTTTAAAATGACCGAATGCATCATCTAAAATTGCACTTTGATTGAAATTAATATCCCCCAGACAGGGAACTCTGCTAAACATTTTCATAGCGTGAATTTATCTGCAGCATATTAACGGGACACACACACACACACACACACACACACACACACACACACACACACACACACACACACACACACACACACACACACACACACACACACACACACACACACACACACACACACACACACACACACACACACACACACACACACACACACACACACACACACACACACACACACACACACACACACACACACACACACACACACACACACACACACACACACACACACACACACACACACACACACACACACACACACACACACACACACACACACACACACACACACACACACACACACACACACACACACACACACACACACACACACACACACACACACACACACACACACACACACACACACACACACACACACACACACACACACACACACACACACACACACACACACACACACACACACACACACACACACACACACACACACACACACACACACACACACACACACACACACACACACACACACACACACACACACACACACACACACACACACACACACACACACACACACACACACACACACACACACACACACACACACACACACACACACACACACACACACACACACACACACACACACACACACACACACACACACACACACACACACACACACACACACACACACACACACACACACACACACACACACACACACACACACACACACACACACACACACACACACACACACACACACACACACACACACACACACACACACACACACACACACACACACACACACACACACACACACACACACACACACACACACACACACACACACACACACACACACACACACACACACACACACACACACACACACACACACACACACACACACACACACACACACACACACACACACACACACACACACACACACACACACACACACACACACACACACACACACACACACACACACACACACACACACACACACACACACACACACACACACACACACACACACACACACACACACACACACACACACACACACACACACACACACACACACACACACACACACACACACACACACACACACACACACACACACACACACACACACACACACACACACACACACACACACACACACACACACACACACACACACACACACACACACACACACACACACACACACACACACACACACACACACACACACACACACACACACACACACACACACACACACACACACACACACACACACACACACACACACACACACACACACACACACACACACACACACACACACACACACACACACACACACACACACACACACACACACACACACACACACACACACACACACACACACACACACACACACACACACACACACACACACACACACACACACACACACACACACACACACACACACACACACACACACACACACACACACACACACACACACACACACACACACACACACACACACACACACACACACACACACACACACACACACACACACACACACACACACACACACACACACACACACACACACACACACACACACACACACACACACACACACACACACACACACACACACACACACACACACACACACACACACACACACACACACACACACACACACACACACACACACACACACACACACACACACACACACACACACACACACACACACACACACACACACACACACACACACACACACACACACACACACACACACACACACACACACACACACACACACACACACACACACACACACACACACACACACACACACACACACACACACACACACACACACACACACACACACACACACACACACACACACACACACACACACACACACACACACACACACACACACACACACACACACACACACACACACACACACACACACACACACACACACACACACACACACACACACACACACACACACACACACACACACACACACACACACACACACACACACACACACACACACACACACACACACACACACACACACACACACACACACACACACACACACACACACACACACACACACACACACACACACACACACACACACACACACACACACACACACACACACACACACACACACACACACACACACACACACACACACACACACACACACACACACACACACACACACACACACACACACACACACACACACACACACACACACACACACACACACACACACACACACACACACACACACACACACACACACACACACACACACACACACACACACACACACACACACACACACACACACACACACACACACACACACACACACACACACACACACACACACACACACACACACACACACACACACACACACACACACACACACACACACACACACACACACACACACACACACACACACACACACACACACACACACACACACACACACACACACACACACACACACACACACACACACACACACACACACACACACACACACACACACACACACACACACACACACACACACACACACACACACACACACACACACACACACACACACACACACACACACACACACACACACACACACACACACACACACACACACACACACACACACACACACACACACACACACACACACACACACACACACACACACACACACACACACACACACACACACACACACACACACACACACACACACACACACACACACACACACACACACACACACACACACACACACACACACACACACACACACACACACACACACACACACACACACACACACACACACACACACACACACACACACACACACACACACACACACACACACACACACACACACACACACACACACACACACACACACACACACACACACACACACACACACACACACACACACACACACACACACACACACACACACACACACACACACACACACACACACACACACACACACACACACACACACACACACACACACACACACACACACACACACACACACACACACACACACACACACACACACACACACACACACACACACACACACACACACACACACACACACACACACACACACACACACACACACACACACACACACACACACACACACACACACACACACACACACACACACACACACACACACACACACACACACACACACACACACACACACACACACACACACACACACACACACACACACACACACACACACACACACACACACACACACACACACACACACACACACACACACACACACACACACACACACACACACACACACACACACACACACACACACACACACACACACACACACACACACACACACACACACACACACACACACACACACACACACACACACACACACACACACACACACACACACACACACACACACACACACACACACACACACACACACACACACACACACACACACACACACACACACACACACACACACACACACACACACACACACACACACACACACACACACACACACACACACACACACACACACACACACACACACACACACACACACACACACACACACACACACACACACACACACACACACACACACACACACACACACACACACACACACACACACACACACACACACACACACACACACACACACACACACACACACACACACACACACACACACACACTCTCTCTAGCCCCTTTCTATTCAACATCCTCATGGAGGAGCTGCTCAACATTCCTCTAGAACAAGGAGTTCAACTTCTCTGTTACGCTGATGACCTCGTCCTCATCACTACAGGTCAACATCAACAAACGAAAGCCCAATCATCACTTGATCTCCTACATGACAGGTGTGTCCAACTGGGGCTTAAGATCAACTTCCTCAAAACCAAGGCAATGACTTTTGGAAAACATACACCAGATCAAAGGCTCTCCATGTCTGGTACTGATATTGAGTGGGTTGGGTGTCATCAGTACCTTGGTGTGTTTGTTGACTCCCCACTCACCTTCAGAGCTCATGTTACATACCTGAGGGATCGTGCTTTCACCAGAAACAGGGTGATGCATGCAATCACTCGGTTGTCAGGGGGGGCCAGCTATAACGTTCTCAGAGTCTTCTATACACATGCCATCCGATCACTAGTTGACTACAGTGCCCCTTGCCTAATATCACTCGGACAAAACCAAATGAGAAGACTTGAAGTCCTTCAAAATAATGCACTACGAGTGATCTTGAGAGCACCTAAGTGGACCAAACTCAACAACCTTCAGATTGAAACAAGCACCTTACCATTAGAGGTACGCATAAAACAACTTACTGCTTGTACAATTGCCAAGATGGTGCATCTCAACACTTCTGTACCTGGCAGGAAGGTAGTTGCTACACGCCTAGGAAACTCTGATGAACCCCCGCACTGCACCTGGACATATCATGCTGCAAAAGCACTGACTGCTATGAAAATCAAGCAGATCCTCATTGACAAAGGAGAGGATGCATCACATCCCAATTACATCATCCCAGCACCCTGGGCCCCTCCCCCCATTCAGTTTCATACCTTCTTGCCTACACTCCCTAAGGCACAGTGTCCTCCACCTCATCTGCGTCAAGAAGCTCTAATGTATATTGATAGGATCACTCCATCAGAAGCCCTCACCTACTACACTGATGGATCAGTAGACTCCATCAACAACACTGCTGGTGCTGCCTTTGTCTGTCAGAATGTCACTAAGCAATGGAGACTTTCTGACGGATGCTCTACTCTTCAGACAGAACTAACCGCCATAGCAGGAGCTCTCAGGCATGCTTTGAGTCAACCTAACACACATATTGTTCTACATACAGACTCCAAAACTTCCATTCAAGCACTCGCCCACAGCCAACCAAGTGACAACATACAGCTTATAACACACGTTCTCTCTCTAGCTCAAGACCTTCACAGACAAAAGAAGAACATAATTCTCAACTGGATCCCCAGTCATGTTGGTATTCTTGGTAATGAGCAGGCTGACACAGCAGCCAAATATGCCACAAAAAGACGATCAGTGGATCTCCAAATAAGCCTAAGCCTTGCACAGACAAAGCAGACCTGCAAAAGAAATGCCCACCTGCTGTCCAAACAAAAACATAAAGAGTGTGTAGCAAATACCACACAGTATCAGCCTCTGACTGTATCAAGGACCATCTCATCACTTGTTCGCACATCCCTCCATAGAATACGTCTGGGGTATAAGTGTAAAGTACAAATACTCAACCCTGACACTGAAGAGAGGTGCAGCTACTGTGAGGTGGAGACCACCCTGCCATTGCTACACTATCTCCTTGACTGTCCTGCCACTGATAGTATAAGACAGGGTCAGCCTGTCTTACCTCACCATACTGCTCCTGAGGCACCAGTCGTAGCATCTCACCTCATTTCTAAGACACCAACAGCAACACTGGTGGCGGTGGTCACTACCTATCCGCCACCAAGGTAATAGGCACCTCAGAGTAGCCTCACTGGTGAGCCGCCTAAGGCAAAGGCTCACTCCAACCCCCCCCCCCTTATTCTGGGGGTGTTGGTAAACCAAACAACAACAACAACTCTCTCTCTCTCTCTCTCTCTCTCTCTCTCTCTCTCTCTCTCTCTCTCTCTCTCTCTCTCTCTCTCTCTCGTTGGTTAATAATTGGATTGCTACTTATTCCCCCAAACTGAGTAACAAAACAGATTTCCTTCTCGTATATAAATAGATTTTGTTTGTTTTCAGGTATAGTTAAGAGGAATCAATAGCCTTCCAGTTCAACCCTAGGAGATTTCCCCTTCATAAAGCGTTTTGGTGAGACCACAGTGATATCATTTTCGACTTCAAGGACCCTATGATCGTGTATGAGAATTGGAGGCTTCTGATTCCTCCTGACTATGCCAAGAAACAAGCTCCTTCCATATACTGTAGCTGGTGTTTCGTGGCAATATTTGAAGGACTCGTATACCTGCAAATTTCTGATTACATTACAGGGTCCCTTAAGGTGGTAATTCTTTTTTGGTACATTGGAGTGCCATGATTCCTCCAAAGTATGCTAGGAAACAGGACCAGAAGAGCAAAAATAATAGTGATCTGTCGCTTGGAATAGTTAGGAGGATTCGGTAGCTCCAGATATACCAACACAAAACTCTCCCCTTAATGAGCTCCTCTTTCTCCCCCTTCCTTCCTTCAAATCCTCGACATAATAATTATAAGCATCAATTTTCCCTCTCTTCCTGTGACTTCCCTGAAAAGTTTGACATTTCAAGGAAAGGTGTGGATGCATATGAGATTAATAAAAAATAAGTACACGAGTATAAATATAATGAATAATAAAAGAACTTCATATTGGAGAAATCGATATAAAATAATAGGAATGCTATACTCTCTACGTGAATGATACCAACATATAATGCTTCATGGTCCATCAGAAATAAAAAAGATGTAATGGGAAATGGAAAAAGAAAGGAGTTGGTTAGTAGAGAAGGAGAGTTTAAATGTGTAAATACAATGACAGATTATTAGAGACTTATAGTTTCATGTTGATTATTGGTTCTCCACCCTTTCTGTTTCACTATTTTTTCTCCTTCCTCTAATTCTATACAACTCCCTATTCTTCCCCCTCTTCCCCCCCCCCTCTCTTCACTTCGTTCTCCCCCCTCCTGCTCCCCCCCCCTCCCCCCACTCCTCCCACAACTCATATATCAGGGTCCCCGTCACAACAAGTGTAAACCTCTCATTGTTGCAACATAATGCCCACCCCACTTGTCATGTACCCCCCCCCACCACCACCACACACACACACACACACACACACACACACACACATACACACACACACACACACACAATATTTGCGACTCAACAACACTCGGTTCTCCCCTACACACACACACTACCTACCACTCCACAACACACACACACACACACACACACACACGCAACCAACTAATCACATCACTCAACCACACACACACTACCAACCACTCCACAATACACACACACACACACACGCAACCAACTACTCACATCACTCAACAACACACACACACACACACACACACACACACACACACACACACACACACACATACACACACACACACACACACACACACACACACACACACACACACACACACACACACACACACACACACACACACACACACACACACACACACACACACACACACACACACACTACCAACCACTCCACTCCACAACACACACACACACACACACACACACATCACCAGGGACCCCACAACACATAATAACCTCTCCCCCATTCAATCACAGTAGCTCTCACAAACCAGCCATTCATTGCATCATCAGTCATCCACACCAGGAAAACAATCCACAAGTTAAAAGCAGCGAGAAATCCCCAGCCTCTGTAACAAGTCATTTCAATGATGTATATGCTTTCCAATAGAGGATCGAAGGAAGGTGATTGGGGAGTGTGTGTGTGAGTGATGTGAATACTTGGTGGTAATGTGTGTGTGTGTGTGTGTGTGTGGTTGAGTTGTAATGTGTGTGTGTGTGTGTGTGTGTGTGAATAGTTGGTAATGTGTGTGAGTGTGTGTGTGTGTGTGTGTGTGTGTGTGTGTGATGTGAATAGTTGTTAATGTGTATGTGTGTGTGTGTGTGTGTGTGTGTGAGTGTGTGTGTGTGTAATGACTTGCCCTATTAAATTAAAATCGCAGATAAACACAATAGAGCATCATTGCAGACATAATAATATATCAACGAACAACTTTCACTCTGTCTATATGTACACAAGGGAAATGAATAAATAAATAAATATATAAATAAATAGAATATAGCTCATGATGGTTCCGAAGACTTGATGCTTTTTATTTTTTATTATTTTTTTTTTTTTCAGTAGTTATCATCTATCTTGTCAAAATGTTTCATGAGAATTGTGTGCTGTGATAATTTTGTTACCTTACGTACTGTACTTTTATAATATTAGAATTCAATATGCGGTTAGAATCTTGTTTCCTTTATCGCTATTCTGAATTGATAATAATACTTGAATTGATGGAATGAAAAAAAAGAATTACCATAATCTATTCCACTCTGATGAATAAATTACTCTGCTATACAATTTTCAAAGCGCATGTTTACAATTAACCTCATCAAAATATATCAAAATATATCCATACAGTATTAGATGAACGATTGGTTGATATTTTACCTCAAATCTTTTTTAGAAATATGGTCAATACTGAATTAAGGGGAGGTTGTCTTGTTGGTAAATTGGAAGGCTACTGATTCCTCCTAACTATACCAGAAAACACAAGGCCTCAATGGTACTAAGAAGGGATCTGTTGTTTCGTGGCATAGTATGGAGGAATCACAGACCTTCCAATTCACCAACAAGAAAACCTCCACTTAAAATCTATCTCAAACCGGTACCCATGCATTAATTTCATATATAGCAAAGGTTGTGTGTTGCTGTGTTGTTTATGTTACGTTAAAGTTATGCTATATTTTATTAAGGGCAGATTCTCTTGTTGGTGAATTGGAAGGTCTGTGATTCCTTCAAACTATTCCACGAGACAACAGATCTCTTATTAGTACCATTAAGGACGTCTGTTTTCTGGCATAGTTTGGAGGAATCGACAAAGCTCTCCAATGTATGTACCAAAAGTGTATTCTCTCCTTAAGTTAGGGCCCCCAAGATGTAGTGAGAAAATTGGAGGTTAGCGAGTCCTTTAAACATTAATATGAAACACCACCTACATTAAAGGAGCTTGTTTCGTGGCATAGTCAGGAGGAATCGAAAGCCACCAGGTCTCATACACAATCACAGGACCCCTTAAGGTGGTAATTCTTTTTTGGTACATTGGAGTGCCTTGATTCCTCCAAAGTATGCTAAGAAACAGGACTAGACGGGCAAAAATAATGGTGTTCTGTTGCATGGAATAGTTTGGAGGATTCAGTTGCTCCAGAATTACCAACACAAAAACTTCCCCCTTATAGGAACCACTACTGGGCTGGTATTAGGTACAAAAATATGGTGGGTGGAGGGAGGCTTCCGCTTGATGTTATCTTTCTTTACTTTTATCTTTATGTTTTATTTCTTGCCGACTTCTTTCTTTATTGATGCCGTGATTCAGTTTAGTCCATCACCTCTGTATAAGTATTGACTCGGTATAGTTTAGACAGGATTCTTAGTGTTGATAGGATTCTTAGTGTTGTTGATAGGATTCTCAGTGTTGATAGGATTCTTAGTGTTGATAGGATTCTTAGTGTTGTTGATAGGATTCTTAGTGTTGTTGATAGGATTCTTAGTGTTGATGATGATGATAGGATTCTTAGTGTTGTTGATAGGATTCTTAGTGTTGATAGGATTCTTAGTGTTGTTGATAGGATTCTCAGTGTTGATAGGATTCTTAGTGTTGATAGGATTCTTAGTGTTGTTGATAGGATTCTTAGTGTTGATAGGATTCTTAGTGTTGATAGGATTCTTAGTGTAGATAGGATTCTTAGTGTTGATAGGATTCTTAGTGTTGATAGGATTCTTAGTGTTGTTGATAGGATTCTTAGTGTTGTTGATAGGATTCTTAGTGTTGATGATAGGATTCTTAGTGTTGTTGATAGGATTCTTAGTGTTGATAGGATTCTTAGTGTTGATAGGATTCTTAGTGTTGATAGGATTCTTAGTGTAGATAGGATTCTTAGTGTTGATAGGATTCTTAGTGTTGATAGGATTCTTAGTGTTGATAGGATTCTTAGTGTTGTTGATAGGATTCTTAGTGTTGATAGGATTCTTAGTGTCGATAGGATTCTTTGATCTATCCTATGCGTGTATGTGCAACTTAGAATCGTATGCTCGTAAGGTGAGATTCTCTTGTTGGTGAATTGGAAGGTCTGTGATTCCTCCAAACTATGCCACGAAACAGCAGATCCCCTGTTAGTACCATTAAGGGCGTCTGTTTCCCGGCATAGTTAGGAGGAATCAGTAGCCTTCCAATTCACCAACAAAAACACAATCTCCCTTTAAGGATAGAAACCTGTTGTGGAAAAATTTGGAGCACTTGTAACCCTCCAAATTCTGTCATAAAACACATCTATGCAGTCTTATAGAGAGGGATTCTGTTTCCCGGCATAGATAGGAGGAATCAGTAGCCTTCCAATTCACCAACAACAGAATCTCCCCTTAAGAATATCGGGGTATGTGTTGTCGGTGGCATAGTACCGATACAATGGCTCAGTGTTGTGCTTCATTGTATTTAGGCCATTGAGTCATCGTATGGGTAGCAAAGCCATCGTTAACACCATCATCGTTCTTTCATACGGGCCTTTGTTTTCATTCCTATAGTTACCTCTGACCTCCTTTGTATCGGTTTTAATTAAGGGGGTGCGGGAGTAGAGGACAGACTTGGGGGGGGGGTTTAGGGGGGTAGAAAGCCTGTCCGTTCCCTATTCCCACACCCCCCTAACCCCCCCCCCCCCAGCCTGTCCCATACTCCTGCACCGCCAACCCCCCCCCCCAGCCTGTCCCCCTACTCCCGCACCCCCAAACCCCCCCCCCAAGCCTGTCCCCTACTCATGCACCCCCCTAACCTCCCCCAAGCCTGTACCCCTATTCCCGCACCCCCTTAATCTCTCTGAGGGTTATAGTCTGTTTTTGGGTGAAATTGATTGCTACTGACTCCTCCAAATCATGCCAGAAATCAGTTCGCTTCAGGATACGAGTAGACATTCTGTTTCCTTGTATGGTTCAGAAGGCTACAGAGGCTCTTAATTTGCCTACAACAAATGGTCGACCACCTTAATTAATTAAAACTTTCTATCTTTTCCTACAACTGACTCAGAGAAGAAGCAGCATCCTAGTCATCTTCCTTACCCAACCCTCTCATCTCCCCTTTAAAACTTTCTTATCTTTTCCTACAACTGACTCAGAGAAGAAGAAGCAGCATCTTAGTAACTCCTATATTTTTCATCTTCCTTGTCCAACTCTCTCATCTCCCCTTTAAAACTTTCTTATCTTTTCTTACAGCAGACTCAGAGAAAGAAAGAAAGAAAAATGCAGCATCTTACTCCTATTTTTCTCATCTTCTTCTCCTACTGGACCCCAACCCTCTCATCTCCCCACACCGCGAGATCGATCCACGTATTAATAATTCCCCTTTCAAAAAATCCTCAATAAACATTTTCCTACAAACCTCAATAATATCTTGGGGGAAGGAAGAACGTACGAGTAAAACGCCAAGGGCCACGAAATTACCCCACATGATTTTAAACTGTAAGAACTGGATAATGGAGGTAATGCTAGTTTACAATGAGGTTTTCCCCCTGTATACAATTCCCACAAGTTTTATACGAACTGTGGAGAACTGATTATATTGTTTTCGGGGTTAAATTTGCACAATATTACCCACTCAGCCCTTTGTCACTATCATAATCTCGGGTATTTTACGGTGATTTTTTTTTCTTCTTCTTATATAACCTGCCGAAGTAAAGTAAAACCCGCCCTCCTTGCAGTTCATTGACTCTGGTGTGTGTGTGTGTGTGTGTGTGTGTGTGTGTGTAGTAGTAGTATACGAGGGCCGATTAATGCCAATGTATCACGGATGAAGTGACTCGTATTTATGTAAAGGGAAGGGGGTAATTTTCTTCTCTTGCCGAATTAAACAACTGGAGGGCAACCTATTAATCCAAACTATGCCAGGATACAAACGACCTCAGTAAACGAGAGAGGGATCTGTGTTTTTGTAGCATGTTTTGAAGGACGTATGACTGTCCATTTAGCCCCCAACAGATTGCCTGCCTAAGGAGAGTCATTCTTAGCTTAGGGAATGGGATGAACAGAGGATTTTAGAGGATGGGTGGATCAGTAAACACACACACACACACACAAACATAACCATGCTACTACTACTACTACTACTACTACTACTACTACTACTACTACTACTACTACTACTACTACTACACCAACAACAACAACTACTATTACTACTAGTAATATTAATAACACCATTACTACTACTACTACTACTACTACTACAACAACAACAACAACAACAACAACTACTACTACTACTACTACTACTACTACTACTACAACTACTACAAGAAAGTAGCATACGCTCGTTGTAAACTCTTTTGTAACAGTACTTTATCTCACACATTCCTAGTCGACTCCCATACTCGTCAGACTTATCTCCATCCCTCCCCACTTTCACTCTTGAAGGTGGGAATATTAAGCTGTGGTAACCTGGACTCCAACACCTGAAGGGAAGTGGGTAGTGGTGGTGGTGGCGGTGGTAGTGGTAGTGGTGTTTATAGAGAGGGTGGTGGTAATGGTGATAGTGGTATTAGTAGTAGGGGTCGTTGTAGTTTTAATAGTGGTAGTGGTGGTGGTAGTGATATTAGTAGCAGTAGTGGTAGTTGTAGTTTTAATAGTGGTAATGGAGGTAATGGTGTTTATAGAGAGGGTGGAGGTGGTAGTAGTAATGGTAGTAGTGGTGGTAGTGGTAGTGATGGTGGTGGTAATAGAGAATATGGTAGCAGTAGTAGGGATATTAGTAGTGGTAGTAGTAGTAGTGGTAGTGATGGTAGTGGTGGTGTTTATAGAGAGGGTGGTGGTAACAGAGAAGGTGATAGTAGTAGTAATGGTAGCAGTGGTGGTGATGGTGATGGTGGTGGTGTTTATAGAGAGGGTGATAGTAGTGGTAGTAGTGGTAGTATTGGTAGTGATGGTGGTGGTAATAGAGAAGGTGATGGTAGTAATAGTAGTAGTGGTAGTAGTGGTAGTGATAGTGGTAGTGATGGTGTCTCCTCGCCTCTCAACATTATTATTACCAAGTTCACCTCCGCTTCCACTTGTAGTAGAAAGAAATATATTACGACCATCGGAAGATAAAATGGACATAGATGGTGGAGGTTCGATTTAATGCAGACGAAACACAAGAACCTTTAATGAAATAGACGTAGTAAATGACGACAGTATTGACGTAGATGCAATTTAGACGTAGCAAAAAAAAACGTATTAAACCCTGATACATTTGACCTGAGCTTAATACTAATGCTGAACCTTTTAATATTAATCAACTTTCACAACATAATATCTAGAGTAAATAAGTAAGTTTATTTTTTCCGTATTCAATAAGAGTAAAAAATAACATTAGCTTTCTTCTCAAAATCCTTATATGGTCCCTGAACAAATAAAGTATAAAA
>JAWQEG010003371.1:0-5000 GCA_033782935.1 Petrolisthes cinctipes | reverse complement strand
TTAGTTGTACAAGTTTTTTAACACATTTCATCACACACCATTTTAGCTGAAACTGCACTGCTGCAACAATAACAATAATAACAACAACAACAACTGCTACTACTACTACTACTACTACTACTAGTACTACTACTATTACTGTGTGTGTTTTTAGTTGTGTATGTTCAGGTATGTGTGTGTGTGCGTATGTGTGAGTGTGTGTGAGTGTGTGTTTGTTCAAGCTTGTGTGTGTGAGTGTGTGTGTTCAAGCTTGTGTGTGTGAGTGTGTGTTTGTTCAAGTGTGTGTGTGTGTGAGTGTGTGTGAGTATGTGTTTGTTCAAGCGTGTGAGTGTGTGTGTTCAAGCGTGTGTGTGTGAGTGTGTGTTTGTTCAAGCTTGTGTGTGTAAGTGTGTGTTCATTCAAGTGTGTGAATGTGTGTATCTTCAAGCGTATGTGTGTGTGTGTGTGAGTGAGTGTGTGTGAGTGTGAGTGTGAATGTGTGTATCTTCAAGCATGTGAATGTGTGTATCTTTAAGCGTATGTGTGTGTGTGTGTGTGTGTACTCTGGAGCAGGCAGTAAAGGACATTTTGTGCGACCCCCACGACATTAATATGCATCTGGCGTCCATCTGAGCTATCGTACGCTGCCTCATTGGACACTTAACAAGCTGTGTTTAATGATGTTTGTATCTTTTAAATCATGATTGCATATTTTAGAATTAAACTCCTGTATCTTGGTGAGGTAGTAAAAAAAAAAAAAAAAAGGAAAGGAGGAGCTGACTCAGATTAAAGGTCCCCAGCAAATGTCTTTATTGTTACTGATTATTTTTTTGCACTGGAGTCAGAGGAGTACCCACACCGACAGAAGATAAGAACAGCTACATATTTCGTGGTTAGGTGAAGTCAGAGGGATGGTGTAGGAGTAGTTAGTTACAAGTAAGTGTCTCTCACATGCTGTACTGTACATACCTAGGCCAAACAAAGCATTCTCAGAGCAGCAAAGGCGTATTGTTGAGGGAACAGCTTCTTGCTTATGTTATTATTATTACTAGTAGTAGTAGTAGCAGAGACGATGACAAGGACTGTTAGGGAATAATATTATGTCAAGTCTTTGGTCACTTGTACTGAAGGCACGAATGTTGTTGGAGTGTACGGTGTTGCATTTACAAGAGAGAGAATATGCTGAGAGGTGTATAGCATTTACATGAGGGAGAAAATATGAAGAGAGATAATTATTTAGCATTTATTCGAGGGAAACAAAATATGCCGAGATATATAGCATTTATTAGAGAGAAAATATACCAAGAGATTATTATATAGCATTTACAAGAGAGAGAGAGAGAGAGAGAGAGAGAGAGAGAGAGAGAGAGAGAGAGAGAGAGAGAGAGAGAGAGAGAGAGAGAGAGAGAGAGAGAGAGAGAGAGAGAGAGAGAGAGAGAGAGAGAGAGAGAGAGAGAGAATATGCCTAGAGATAATTATATAGCATTTAGAAGAGAGAGAGAATATGTCGAGAGAAAGAGTGAAATATATACCTGTAGTTCTTGTTTCTCTTAGTGTGGGCAGCATGACAGGAAAGAGGAAATGCCAAACAAGGGAAGGAATGAAATGTGATGTTGTTGTAAGCTTGTTATGATGTGATTCGCCATGAAGGTAGACCAAACTGTATCGTTTCAAATAATATTATCTTAGAACAAGCTTTAAGAACCCTGTGATCGTGGATGAAAACTGGAGGCTTCTGATTCCTCCTGACCACACCATGACACCAGCCTCTTCCATATAGGTGGTGTTTCGTGGCAATATTTGAAAGACTCGTGTAACTCCAATTTTCTGACTACATCACAGGGTTCCTTAATGCGTTTTGTTATATATTCTCACAAGTTTGGATAGTATTTATAGGAAGGAGATAGTAAAGGAGGAAGTTAAATAAATATACAGTTTATACATATTATTTTCAACCACATTTCAAGATACTGAGGAAGACCAAATGGTGTCAAGCCAGACACTTTTATCACCCAAGTTGCCAACACGACATTATGCATTTTATATATTTTTTTACTACCCTGTGTAGACGACACTTACAAAAGAGAGGAAATACCAAAGGAAGGAAGTGAAATGCGGTGTTGTTATTTACGTGTGATATCATTCTGTATTCAGAGACCACGTGCTGTAGTGAGAAAATTGGAAGTTAGTGAGTCCTTCAAACACCGGTATAAAACATCACCTATATTGAAGGAGCTTGTTTCGTGGCATAGTCAGGAGGAATCAGAAGCCACCAGGTCTCATACACGAACACAGGGTCTCTTATGGGAAGTAATCTTTTGTAGTCAATTTGGAGTCAGTGTAGGCCTCCAAACTCAGCTGTACAACAGATCCCCTGTATAATTTCATATGGAAGGGATCTGTTTCCTGGCACAGTTTGGAGGAATCAGTAGCCCTCCAATTTGACCACAAGAGAGTATCCCCTTAAAGTGTGCTCATTGTATACTTTTGGTACATTGGAGTGCCTTGATTCCTCCAAAGTATGCCAGGAAACAGGACCAGGTGAACAATAATAATGGTGGCCTGTTGCTTGGAATAGTTTGGAGAAATAAGTTGCTACCGTAATATCAACCATTAATTAAACCTTATACAAACACACCCGACGACAACAACAACAAAAATAAATAAATATAAAAATAAATAAATAAATAAATAGATAAATAAATAAATAAACAATATACATAACTATACACTTCACACTATAAAATATTGAACTACACATTACACTACACTATAAAATATTGAACTACACATTACACTACACTATACATAACATCAAGCTGTAAACTTCTTCACTACACACCACACAACTGTAGCAGGCAACCTTTATGTATATGATTGAGCATATTCCAGGTTTCCTGGCTGCTCTATACACCTAATGAGAAAGCTGGTAAAAAAAAAAAAAAAAAAAAAAAAAACACACACACACACACACACACAACACACACGTTCTTGTTAGGTGGGGGGGGGGGGAGTGCTTACAGTGTTGGGGTAAATCTGGAGCAATTAATTTCTCCAAACTATACCAGGGAACAGCCCACCATTATTATTGTCAATCTAGTCTTGTTTCCTGGCATACTTTGGAGAATCAAGGCACTCTAATGTACCAAAAAAAAAAAAAAAAAAAAAAAATGTATTATATAGTTAATTAATAGTTAGGTCCTTGTACTGCACCTCACTACATGGAAATTTAATCAATGTTTACACTGGTTGGTTTAAATCTTATTTTCTAATGGTCAAAACAGGATGGAGGGCTTTAATGATTCCACCAAACTGTGCTACAAAACATATTATCCCACGTTTGAATACCAAGACACTCCTGTTTCTTGATAATATAGGTTTGGAGGAAGCTAATGTTAAGGGGGTGCGGAAATAGGGGGACAGGCTTGGGAGGGGGGGTTTAGGGGGGTGCGGAAGTAGGGGACAGGCTTTGGGGGGTTTTGGGGGGTGCGGGAGTAGGGGGACAGGCTTGGGGGGGAGTTAGGGGGTTTGTGGGAATAGGGGACAAGCTTTCAACCCACCCCAAGCCTGCCCCCCTATTCCCGCACCCCCCAAACCTGTCCCCTATTCCCACACCCCCTTAACTCAATGAGATACAACAGTGCAGTAGTAGCTTAGTTGGTTGGTTGGTTGGTTATCCTATTGAGATCGTATATATATATTGTCATTGAACCGCAACCTGTGTATTGAGAGGACGAGATAAAGTCAACCATGAATATACACACACATACATATACACACATACAAGTCAGGAACAACCACACACACACACACACACACACGCATGCCAGGAATACCCCCCCCCCACACACACACACAAGCCAGGAACAACCACACACACGAACAACCACACACATACAGGCCAAGAACCACCACACACACACGAACAACCACACACATACACACACAAGCCAGGAACAACCACACACACACACACACACACACACAAGCCAGGAACAACCAAACACAAACACACACACACAAGCACTACTTTCTCCAAGTCTTGGCATGGGGGGAGGGGGGGGGGTTGCTTCACCTATTGCCTGAGACCTGCCTATGGAAATACTGAAGGGGTGATCCAAGTCCAAAACAGACCTATGGAAATAAAACTTAAAGGGGAAATTTAAGTCCAAAACAGACCCATGGAAATAATACTTAAAGGGGAAATATAAGTCCAAATCAGACCTATGAAAATAATAATTAAAGGGGGAAATTTAAGTCCAAAACAGACCTATGAAAATACTGAATTAAGGTGGTAATCTAAGTCCAAATTTATCCTCTGGACTGAAACCTAATAATCAGAAGAGATGTTAGGTAGTTATTTTTATCTTGAGTGTGTTTTATTATTATTAACTTGGGCCAAAAATCATGTTGTAGTTTAATACGATGATTATTATGTGTCATCGATTATTATGCTTATTATAATTCTTCTTCTGGATGTACTGTATAAAAATTCTGCTTCCCGGTATTAAGAGGGTGAGGGAATAGGGGGACAGGCTTGTAGGGGGTTTAGGGGGGGTGCGAGAGTAGGGGGACAGGCTTGGGGGGGGAGGTTTTGGGGAGTGCGGGAGTAGGGGGACAGGCTTAAGGCGGTTTTGGGGGGTGCGGGAGTAGGGGACAGGCTTGGGGGTTTTTTGGGGGGTGCAGGAGTAGGGGACAGGCTTGGGGGGGGGGTTAGGGGGGTGCGGGAATAGGGAACAGGCTTTCTACCCACCCCAAGCCTGTCTCCCTAGTCCAGCACCCCCCAACCCCAACCCCCCCCCAGCCTGTCCCCTACTCCCGCACCCCCCTTAATAGTTTAGAGGACTCCCTGGCCACCTCAACTCACCTACAACAAAATAAACCCATCTCTCCCTCCATCCTTCCTTCCCTTTCTTCATCTCTCCTCCATCCCTCCATACATCCCTCCATCCTTTTCTCCCTCCATCCTTCTCTCAATCCCTCCATCCATCCCTCCCCCTCTCCATCCCTCTCTCCATCTC
>JAWQEG010003370.1:45000-50000 GCA_033782935.1 Petrolisthes cinctipes | reverse complement strand
ACTGTTTTTATTGTGGAAGGTTAGTTTGTTTGTTTGTTTGTTTGCTTGTTTGTGTGTTGATTAATTGGTTGGTTTGTTTGTGTGTTTGTTTGTTTGTGTGTGTGTTTGTTTGTTTGTTTGTGTGTGTGTTGATTAATTGGTTGGTTAGTTAATTTGTTTATTTGTTTGTGTGTGTGTTGATTAATTTGTGGGTTTGTTGGTTAGTTAATTTGTTTGTTTGTGTGTTTGTTGGTTAGTTTGTTTGCTTGTTTGTTAATTTACGATGAGAATTTTAGAGGATGGGTTTGTTATGTTTGGTTAGGTGTGTGTGTGTGTGTGTGTGTGTGTATTTTTAGGTATGATATGATGTGGTTTTTTGATAAGTAGGATAGTAAAAAATAAAAATAAAAATAATAATAATAGTACATTAATAATAATAATAACAAAACCACATCAACAAAAGTACCAACAAATCATAACAAATAACAAAAAATATATAATAATAATAATAATAATAATAATAATAATAATAATAATAATAATAATAACAACAATAACCCTCCTTCCTTCTTTCTCCTTTCATTCTCCCACCCACACCTTCCTTCTTCCCCCCTTTCTCCAACCCCCCCTTCCTTCCTTCTTTTTTTCTTTACTCCTTCCTCCTCCCCCTTTATTTCTTTCTACCACCTTCCTCTTCCTTCTTTCTTCCCCCCTTTCTCCAACCCCCCCATCCTTCCTTCTTTCTTCCACCCTTCCTCCCCCCTTTCTTCTTCTCCTTCCTTCCTTCCTCCCTTCCTTCTTTCTCCCCTTCCTCCCCCTTCCTTCTTTCTTTACTCCTTTCTCCAACCCCCCCCTTTCTTCTTCTCCTCCTTCCTTTCTTCTCCTCCCCCCCCCCTTCCTCCCCCCACCCCCCCCACAGAGGAGGTACCGGCAGCAATGCATCATGACAGTGGGGCGTGGAGGGGGAGGGATAGCCGCCCCCCACTCTCCACACTACTTTACTCCACCCTGGCCGCCCTCACCTGCCCCCCTGCCCCCTCTTGACTAGACCCCCACACTAGGATGGTGGTGGGGGGTGTAGTGGGTGTAGTTGTAGTGGTATGGTGTGGGTTGTAGTAGGGATGTGGTAGGGGATGTGGTGGGGGGTGTAGTGGGTGTGGTTGTGGTGGGGGGTGTAGTGGGTGTAGTTGTAGTGGTATGGTGGGGGTTGTAGTAGGGGTGTATGGGTGTGTGTACTGGGAGTGTAGTGGGGTGTGTATATTTAGGGGTGGTGTGGTGTAGGTGTAGTGAGTGTAATTGTAGTGGGGGTGTGGTGGGGGGTGTAGTTGGGGTGTGGTGGGGGGTGTAGTTGGGGTGTGGTGGGGGGTGTGGTGGGGGGTGTGGTGGGGGGTGTGGTGGGGGGTGTGGTGGGGGGTGTGGTGGGGGGTGTAGTGGGGGTGTGGTAGGGGTGTAGTAGGGGTGTAGTGGGGAGTGTAGTACGGGGTGTAGTGAGTGTAGTTGTAGTGGTGAGGGGTGTAGTGGTTGGGGGTGTAGTGGTGGGGGGTGTAGTGGTGGGGGGTGTAGTGGTGGGGGGTGTAGTGGTTGGGGGTGTAGTGGTTGGGGGTGTAGTGGGTGTGGGGGGTGTAGTGGTGGGGGGTGTAGTGGGTGTGGGGGGTGTAGTGGTGGGGGTGTAGTGGTGGGGGGTGTAGTGGTGGGGGGTGTAGTGGTGGGGGGTGTAGTGGTGGGGGGTGTAGTGGTGGGGGGTGTAGTGGTGGGGGGTGTAGTGGTGGTGGGTGTAGTGGTGGGGGGTGTAGTGGTGGTGGGTGTAGTGGTGGGGGGTGTAGTGGTGGGGGTGTAGTGGTGGGGGGGTGTAGTGGTTGGGGGTGTAGTGGTGGGGGGTGTAGTGGTTGGGGGTGTAGTGGTTGGGGGTGTAGTGGTTGGGGGTGTAGTGGTTGGGGGTGTAGTGGTTGGGGGTGTAGTGGTTGGGGGTGTAGTGGTTGGGGGTGTAGTGGTTGGGGGTGTAGTGGTTGGGGGTGTAGTGGTTGGGGGTGTAGTGGTTGGGGGTGTAGTGGTGGGGGGTGTAGTGGTGGGGGGTGTAGTGGTGGGGGGTGTAGTGGTGGGGGGTGGGGGGTGTAGTGGTGGGGGGTGTAGTGGTGGGGGGTGTATTGGTGGGGGGTGTAGTGGTGGAGGGTGTAGTGGTTGGGGTGTAGTGGTGATGAGAAGGTGATTTATATAACTATAGTAAGGGATGGAGTGTATGTGTATATATATAATTAAGAGGTGTAATGTATATATTGTATAAATATATGTATATAAACTGTATATATCTAACTGACCATAATACACCGTGTTTATCATCCCTTAGTGTATAGTTTGTTAGTGTTGGTGTACTGGGTGTGTGTATGTGTGTGTGTGTAAAGTATGTAAATAGTAGTTATAGTGTGTGTGTGTGTGTGTGTGTGTAAATAGTAGTTATAGTGTGTGTGTGTGTGTGTGTGTGTGTGTAAATAGTAGTTATAGTGTGTGTGTGTGTGTGTGTAAATAGTAGTTATAGTGTGTGTGTGTGTGTGTGTGTGTAAATAGTAGTTATAGTGTGTGTGTGTGTGTGTGTGTGTGTGTGTGTGTGTGTGTGTGTGTGTGTGTGTGTGTGTGTGTGTGTGTTTGCAGAAGTGGTATGAGTGTGTGTATAGTGTTTTCAGAAGTGGTGTGTGTGTGCAGAAGTGGTGTTGGTGGTGATTGTGATGATAATTGCAGTACGAATAGTGATGGTGATGGTTGTGATGAAAATAGTAATGGTTGTGGTGATGATGATGATAGTGAGTTTGGTGGTGATGGTATTAAAATTTGTAATGGTTGTTCAAAGCTAAGATACTGACTACATAAAGACAAACTATATCACTCCACTGGCCAATTAGAAGTGCAAAATAAAATACTGTAGGTGAAGTAAGTGTAAACAAATATATGACTGATGGAAAATAATGTAAACAAGATGTGTAAATGGAACAACAATATGAGAAAAATATATACGAGTGAAAAAAAAAAATGTAAAAAACTAGAAAAATATAATTATTAAAAAAAATTGTAAAGAGTGTGTCAATTTGTTATATAAAACTCATGTAACAAATTATATAGAAAATAACGAATAGATATACAGTAGGTACAGTCGCGAGCACTAATAAGTATTCAGGTGTGCTTGGAATACCTATATATAGTTAGAGACAGCAAATAAATGCACAATAATATCTTCATTGGAATTACTTCGTTGGTGAATTGGTGGACTGTTCAAAGCTTCAACCAAAGCTGTATAATTATATACTTATTAGTACTCGTGACTGTACTAAAATATTATAGGAAAAATCTAGAGTTGTAATAAAAAATAATATGTGAAAAGAATGAAACTTGAGAAATATAAAAGAGAAACAAGAAACTGAAATAAATATGAAATTCGTGCAAAGAGCAATTGAAACTACAGATACATATAAATTGATAATTATGCAATGAAAAAAAACTTGTGATAAATTAATGGATACTATGCAAACCTTGATGAAAATGGGATAAAGACAGAATAAAACGAAATAAAAACAAATGAAAAAAAAGAGAGAATAATAGGAAAATCCAAAACTGACTTAGTACTAAAATCAACAAGAATGTATCTGAAAACTAAATAAATTAAACTAAAATATATAATATTATGAACATTATAAAAAATACAAACACACACACACAAATCTTGAACATGAAAACATTGCAGCATTGTGAAAATAGAATTAAATATACGTGCAATAATTTATTTTTCTGTGTTGCATCCGTCTGCAATCTTCTCCTTTCATCTTTTGTTACTTAAAGGACCCTGTGATCGTGTATGTGAGAATTGGAGGCTTCTGATTCCTCCTGACCATGCCATGAAACAAGCTCCTTCCATATAGGTGTGTGTGTGTGTGTGTGTGTGTGTGTGTGAATTGGAGGCTTCTGATTGCTCCTAACCATGCCACGAAACAAGCTCCTTCCATATAGGTGTGTGTGTGTGTGTTTCGTGGCAATATTAGAAGGACTCATTTACCTCCAATTTTCCAACTACATCACAGAGTCTCTTAATTACGCCTTTTGTAATTATCATCAACTTGTATTACAATAAAAAAGAGAAGAAATGATAATCCTGTAAATTATTATTATTATTATTCAACCATATTGTTTTAAAATAATTATCATTGAGAAAGTAATATTATTAATTTATTGCCTGCCAAACGAAAATATCAAATAATTATTGGTTATATCAGACACCTGTACAATATATTACACACCTGTAGAATATATTACACACCTGTATATATTACACACCTGTATATTTCACACACCTGTAGAATATATTACACACCTGTAGAATATATTACACACCTGTACAATATATTACACACCTGTACAATATATCACACACCTGTACAATATATCACACACCTGTACAATATATCACACACCTGTATATATCACACACTGTATATATCACACACCTGTATATATCACACACCTGTATATATCACACACCTGTACAATATATCACACACCTGTACAATATATTACACACCTGTATATATCACACACCTGTACAATATATCATACACCTGTATATATCACACACCTGTATATATCACACACACCTGTACAATATAACACACCATGGCCGTACATTATTAATATTTATCCTATCTCGTACAGTCACGGTCAATAGTCCTGCAACACCTTCCAATCAGATGGCTTCGAAAAATGATCCGAAACTATAATATTGGTTCACAAGATTCACTCAAATGACTCGCTTTTTTTTTTATTCACCAGCCTGTTGCAGGACTTTTGACTATGACTGTACAATAACTGGTTCACTGACTCGAACTTCACTGATGATTCGAAACTTCAATAAAAAAAAACAAGACCAAGTGGATATTTATTATTATTATTATGGTGGTTGGTGACTGTACATACACATAACCCCCCTCACGGATGACCTCTGGTGGTGGGTGTGTCAATCATCAATAAATATGGTTTTTATT
>JAWQEG010003370.1:0-42500 GCA_033782935.1 Petrolisthes cinctipes | reverse complement strand
TTAATTTTATCGCTACAACCCAAGCACCATTTTCCAACTATGTTTCATATTTTATTCATTTATTTATATTTTTATATTTTATTTTTTGTTATTATTATTTTTTATTATTTTTTTTTTTTGGCCCAAGCTGAGACAAACTCTGTACGGAATGGTATTAGAACCTCAGCTATAATAGTTATTTTATCCGGGAGTTAATTTGTGTGTTATCAGCGTGGTCCAATGGTTTGTTTTGGTGGGAAATGTAAAGCAAGTTGGTTACATTTTTGGCGGGAAATATATAAATCGAGTTGGTTACATTTTTAGCGGGAAATATATAAAGCGAGTTGGTTACATTTTTGGCGGGAAGTATAGTGGGGTTTTTTGGCGGGAAATGTAAGGCAAGTAAGTTACATTTTAGGCGGGAAATAAAATAGTTTGTTTTGGAGGGAAATATAAAGCAAGTTAGTTACATTTTAGGCAGGAAGTATAATGGTTTGTTTTGGCGGGAAATGGCAGTAAAGCGAGTTAATTGGTTCCATTTTTAGGCGGGAAATAAAATGGTTTGTTTTGGCGGGAAATGGAGAGCAAGTTGTTAGTTACATTTTAGGCGGGAAATGTAAAGTGAGTTAGTTACATTTTAGGTGGGAAATGTAAAGTGAGTTAGTTACATTTTAGGAGGGAAGTATAATGGTTTGTTTTGGCGGGAAATGAAGAGCAAGTTGTTAGTTACATTTTAGGCGGGAAATGTAAAGTGAGTTAGTTACATTTTATTAGGAAGTATAATGGTTTGTTTTGGCGGGAAATGTAAAGTGAGTTAGTTACATTTTAGGCGGGAAGTATAATGGTTTGTTTTGGAAAACGAGTTAGTTCCATTTTTTTTTAAAGCGGGAAGTATAATATGCATATATAAATAACTTGACTTTTCACTTTTATGACGCGAAATGTGAAATACACCACCTTTTCTCTTTTTCATTTTTTTTTTGGCGGGAAATGATAAATGCATTACTTTGATGGCGAGAATTATTAAATGACGGATTGTCTATCTTGGCGGGAAATATAAAATGATTGACTCATTTTTACCGGGAAATATTAAATGAAGCCCCCCCTTTTTTTGTTGTTGTTTATTTGGTGAAAAATATAAACACTTTAATTTCTTTTATTTCTCGCTGCAGTGGCCGGGGTATAGAGAATCATGCATATATTTACCTATTTATTGACATATATTATTTTATATATTTATGCATAATTTTTTCTTTGTTGATTGAATTTATTAAGGTTATTATTTATTTTTATTATATCTAAATCCATATTCAATTGATATTTTCCTTCTCGTTAATTGTTTACTGACTTATCTACATAATATTATACTAAAGTTATTATTATATTGGAGTTATTGAAATAAGTAGTCTCTCTCTCTCTCTCCACCAACAACAAAAAAACAACTTTAATTCGCTTCCTACCTTCACCACCACCACCACCACCACCACCACCATCACCTTGTCCCCCTCCTCCCCCCCACCCCAATTCTCCACCACCACCACCAATAACTTACTCCCTCCCCCACCAACAACATAATTCTCCCTTCATCAACACCCCCCACCCCTGATTCTCCACCACCACCACCACCTTTATCTTACTCTCTTCACCACCACCACCACCACCATTATATTACTCCCTCCACCATCACCACCAATATCTTACTCCTTTCACCACCACTATCACTATTATCTTACTCCCTCTCCTTCCCCACCCCCATCCCCGATTCTCCACCACCACCACCACTATCACCTTACTCCCTCTCCATACCTTCCCCACCACCACCATCACCTTACTCCCTCTCCCTACCTTCACCACCACCACCACCACTATTATCTTACTCCCTTCACCACCATCACCATCACCACCACTATCACCTTACTCCCTCTCCTCCACCACCCCCACCCTCGATTCTCCACCACCACCACCACCACCACCACCACTATTATCTTACTCCCTCCCTCCACCATCACCCCCACCCCCCTATTCTCCACCACTACACCACCACCTTACTCACCCTTCCCCATGTTACGGCTCTTATTAATACAGTTTTTTACAGCCTCATAATCATCAAATTGCTCCAAACTGTTAAACACCATATGAGCTCGTCTAGTTAGCTTAGGAAACAAGATAATTAACCACTGATCTTCCGGCCATTCATTCTTCTTGGCTAAGTTTTCAAAAGTACGGAGATATCCATCAACATCTTTTTCATGAAAGGAGGGTAACAGGGAAGTATCTTCTGAAGCCTTAAATTTAAATGAATTTTCTTTATTTTTAAGTTCTTGATTTCTAAGTTCCAAATCCTCTTTCACTTGTAACTCCTTAATCTGTATTTCTTTAAGTCTAATTTCTTTTTCTAATTCTCTGAGAGTCTCTGTCAGCTTTCTCCCTTTCGTATGCAAGTTCAAGTTCTTTCATTTTCATTTTATATTCATATTTTAATTTCTCAAGAGCTAATGGATCTGCTTCAGCTACGAGACTAGGCCTAGTATCTTCCGTGTAGGGTTGTTGTACTTGAGTTAGTCTCGTGTGGGTAACGGGATTAGGAACACCATGACTCATAGGAGTCAACACCTCAATAGCGACCGCAGAGAGTATTTTTCTCGTTACCAACTCTTCCACTACTACATTCTTTAACACTTCCTTGGTCATTTGAGCAGTATAAGGAATTTCATATGCATCAGCAAGATTCTTCCAATCAGCTTTTAATAGGTTTGAAAGGTCCTCGTAACGTGGGTTAAGTTGAAATAATATTGTTCGAGGTCAAAAGCCGAGGTCATGATGAAAAATAAATAGATCAACAAATTAAGTGGAACTTAAAAGCACTCTTTCACACAAAGAAAAATGAGGGGGGAACCCTGATAAATAAAGTAAATACAACAAAGTTTAGGCAGTGATAAGTGAATCAGAGTTACTGAGTATCACTTATATGCGAGCGTTATTCAGGATTATAGTGAGATTGGAGGAGAAAATAGCGAATTATTAATTAATTTTTTTTTAGAGTTTTGAGACTTGAAAAAAGAGAGAAAACATTCCCGATACCTGAGACTTGATAGGAGTAAAGTTCCTGATTCTTGAATTAGAGACAGATCATTAGAGGGTCTCACTCACACAACATAATCCCAAAATAAACACCTGAGTATACAGACACGAACACATGAGAGGGAACTGATAGTTTTGATCATACGGCATGAACAAGGGATCCGGATACATACAAAACTATAATGTTAGTTCTAAAATACAACTGCCTACATATATAAAACTATAAAGACACTCCTACAGTACAAAAAAAAATATTCCTGCACAGAACAAAATTAACTGACGTAAATTATCACTCACAGAAAAACATTTTAAAAAATTATCACCGTATAATATAACACAATATGATATCCTTCATAAACTAGTAAATATGTTAAAGGGGATAGAATTGTTAAAATTTAACAAGTGAGGTTATATAACAAGAGAGTCCTGTCACAGTCGCCATTGACAGTATTACGCTTGGTCTTAATGAGATCAATTATTCAGCCCAGAGGACTCAAACGCAATAAAACTTAAGGGAGGTTCGAAGTAATATGAAGGGCTGATAAACACGGTTTTATATACATAATATAGATATACATTAAATACACAAAGTTACATACACCATACCCAATAATAATAATAATAATAATAACGATACCAATACCCTAATGTGGAGGAGCCTAACAAATACAATAAAAGGGGAACAAAGAAGGAAATAAATATAATACTTAAGTGCTGGCAGGAATCTAGGTAGGAGGTAGACACCAGCCGTCAGTCTGTGAGTCAAGCTCGCCGTGGTATATGATTAGCTACTCTGGCCACCGACCGACCAGCTCTTCTATAATCCTCGATAAGCTGGGGGGGGGGGGGAGCTGAAACTAATTGGAGGGAGGTGTTTACGTCACGGGAAACTACCAAACGAGGCATTGTCTATTCTGCACTTGAGCTCGTAACTCCTGCTTCATAACACTTAGGCTAGAGCCGTAACACCCCACCCGGCCCACCGTCGAAGACCTCTGTAGTTTTTACGAAAGAGGTGTGGGTTCCTGGGAACTACATGGCAAAACACCCACACATGCCAAGGAACATAAAAACAACACCCAGTACACGATACCATACACAAATACTATCATCTCTTACACCCTGACCACCCCAAACCAATCTCCAGAAACATATCCATACCCAAATCACTTATCAATCCATCCAAACACTCAAAAACAACACTCAGCTGCTTGTATAACCTCCTGACATCCACCCATCTGAATCCTCCCTTCCCCGTGAGGACAGTGGCCACCACCCGGCCCTTCTGACATCAGAAGAGGCTGGATGGAGCCATTGTAGATGCCTGTCCAGGATGCAACACAGCCCCTCATTCTAACAAACACATTATGGAAGACTGCAATGCACACAACCACACTCGCCAACAACACAACATACACTCACTGAGGGCACTGTAGGCTTTCGGTTCAGGCCATGGCCTTCCTCGAATCCTCAGGGCTCGGGGCTGCTCGGCCAGACAGCTTGAGGAACTTCAAAAACAACAATCACCAAAAGTATACAACCCCCCGTAAATAAGAGTAAGTGTAAAGTTTATAAAAAGCAAAATTTACAATAATAATAATAATAATAATAATAATAACAATAATAATGAAGTGTGCGCATGGCCGGAAAGACCTTGTATAGTCACAAAGATGTAGAGAAAACTATTTTCTCAAGGAGAATTCTTGTCTTAATTAACTTCACAACAACAACATGCAAATTAACTACTGTACTTCCCTTTACTGATGACTAAAGCCAAACAGACAGATCACCTCAACCAATGAAGTCACAGAAAAGCACGAGTACTCCTCACTGGGGTTTGCAAGCAGTGATGAGGAGCCTTGTACACTCATGACCAATAGTCCTCAAACACCATCCAATGAAACGGCCTCGAAAAGTAATGAGAAACCACAGCTATTGGTCTGTGTAATGCTGATTGGTTTATGAGATTAATTAAGAACCCTGTGATGGTGTATGAGACTTGATGGCTTCTAATTCCTCTTGACTATGCCACAAAACAAACTCCTTCAGTCAATGCAGGTGGTGTTTCATGGCAGTAATTGAAGGACTCACTAACCTCCGATCTTCTGACTACATACACGGGGTCCCAAGGCCGCTTCAAGCGGCCTTGCGGGGTCCCTTAATGGCCGTATGCAAGAATATTTGTGGTGCATACGATGGCTCTGTAGAAAAACAATACAGCCATCGTATACTGGTACCACACCATCGTCAACACCACGGACGTCCTTGCATACGACCTTCACTCTCACGGCTCAACTTTCTTTGATTCATCCGTTGCAGGACTTTTGACCGTGACTGCACACTGAGCCAGCTGGACTTGGAATGAAGGACTTACTGGAGAAAGAGGTGAAGAAAACTACAGACTACTTCATATCCTTTTAAATAGAAAAACGTTTGCCATTAATTCACCATTACAACACAAGTACTGATATATATACTACTAGTACAGTGAAGTACTATACAGTTAGCCCTCAATATGAGATGATCTATTTTCCCACTATCTTTTTAACACAGGCTCAGTAAATCACTTAGTCTATAATATGGTAATGGATAACAGAAGCCTGGGAAAATATTTAGTGGTCTTCAATAAGGAACCGAGTGTAAAATGAAGTGGTGGATACAAATATTTATTCATTGTATATCAAGGGTCTACAGTATACTAGAGATCCTATAGTAAGGGTCTCTACTATACACTATAGACCCTTGAATTATGATGATTATATTTGGCACTAAGTTAGTAATTTATAAAGTACTCTTAACACAGGCTCAGTAAATCACTTAGTCTATAATATGGTAATGGATAATAGATGCCTGGGAAAACATTTGGTGGTCTTCAAAGAGTAACTGAGTGTAAAATGAAACAGTGGATACAAGTATTTATTCATTGTATATCTAGGGTTCGCTGTACTGTACTGTGTCCATGCTTAAGGGAGGAAGGAATCTTTTGTTGGTATAATTGGAGGGCTACTGATTCCTCCAAACTATGCCAGGAAACAGATGACCCCAGTGTTACTAAAAGGGGATCTGTTTAGTGGCATACATAATTTGGAGGAAATCACTAGCCTATCACTTTACCAACAACAGATTCTTTTCTTCAATACTACAAGTAATACCTCCATCCTACCTTCTAACTTCAATAAAATCATCTTGTGTTAGTTAAAATATAGTACGTACTATAATAATCTACTGTCAAGATGAGTATTAACAGAAGTAGTTAAACTATTTGTGTGCCGGTAATAAGATGATTTCATTTTGCCAAAGACCAATTAACTACATGCAGACACTAATGTTTAAATACAATATATTCCTAACACCCATTTACTCAGCAGTGACGACATCTTTCACTTAAATGGACAAATATTTATGCAACTTTAGGGAAACCATTAACACCTAAGAGGCATAAATGGGGGGTGATTCTAATAGCGATATGGAGGAGACGGATTCCTCCACACTATGATACAACACACCATCTACTGTACACTGACATAGGCGAGGCTGTTCTGCGACACAATACAGAGGAACCAGACGCCTTCAAATAATCTGTCCACAATACCTGGCCCCTATTAAGGAATCACCTGCTGTGGCAAAATAGGAAGGCAACTGATTCCTGCAAACTATGCTAGGAAACACACCACCTCAATGTTACTATGTTACTTTAAAGTGGGGATCTGTTTCATGGCATAGTTTGGAGGAATCAGAGACATTTCAATTCACCAACAAAAGAATCTCCCCTTAAATTACCCCACTATTATGGGAGTACTGGTCAGTCAGACGGCCTCGCTGGAGTCCCGTGAAGTCAGGCTGGAGGTGCGTCTGGTGGAGGTGGGGGTCATGGCCACAAAGTTCACCTCACCGTTGGAATGAGGGAGGTAGTCGGCCTCACTCTCTGTCCGCCAACAGGTAGGAGGGGAAGTGTGGGTGTGGAAGAATTACAGTAAAAGGATAATGCCATCACCATCGTCCAATTCACAGGCTTGATTAAGATCTCATTTACGTAAGAATATAAGAATAATAATACCTTCATAATCGTCAATTATAATAAACTTCAACAAGACCTCATTTCCCCATTATTACTACAGTGTGATAGGAAGTGTGTGTTTAGAATTTAAAAATAATTATACCTTCACTATCGTCAAAATTACAGACATAATTCAGACCTCGTTTCTTCATTTTGTCTACAGTGTGATGGGAAGTGTGGGAGAAAATAAGAATAATAATACTGTACAGTACCTTCATCATCGTCAAATATATAAACTTTAACAAGATCTCATATCCCATTTTTACTACAATACAGTGTGAGGGGAAGTGTGGGAGGGTAAAAAAATAATTCCATCACCAATATCATATTTTTTTCAGCTTCAAGATCTCATTTCCCCTTCTTACTACACAATTAAGGAGTGATATATTGTTTTACTGATGGCTTATTGGAGGCTACTGATTCCTCCAAGTTATACCAAGAATCAGAGTACTGGATTGGAGATGAGTAGTGGATCAATTATGTGGCAAAGTTTGGATAAATTACATACTAACATCCACAAGTCAAGAAATATTATCCTCTTAACAAACACCCTAATTATACATGTACACTTGGGCTTTGGTGTGATAAAGTACAGTTTTGATTAATGGAACTGTTTATATAGAGGTCTGCTGTATTGGACGGTACTGGCTGGCTGGAGGGGAGATTTTCTTGTTGGTGAATTGGAAGATCTCCGATTCCTCCAAACTATGCCAGAAAACTGGGCATTTGTTTTCTGGCATAGTTAGGAGGAATCAGCCTTTAATTAAGTGAAATCATATATTGTACAGGTATATGAAAGCTGTGTATAGTACAGTATATAATTACTGTATAAGGGTTTCTGTAATTAAGTACTGTATAGGTTAGTGCAAAGTTAATATACTAACAACACTACAGAAAACTACAGTACATACCATAAATATACTGTACTACACATTACTATACATATTTACACTAAACCTTATGTCAATATAGTACACAAATTGAATATGTATTGCAGCACACTCATGCCCTACTCGCTTCCATTTACTCCCACCCCACTCGGCCATACACTATAAACCGATGCTTCAGTGTTCCGTCAGATAATTTACAACCACAAAAAAGACCTGCTCAATGCATACTAAAACTTTTTGCCCACTGGACGGTACGACAAGTAACAACAAAATTCTCAGACTAAAAACATCTTCCCCAATCGTTGACACACTGAGACACACATAACCATCCATCATTCTGCACCAATAAAATTATATCATGTACATTTTCTAAAAGTTTGTGATTGCTTTAGATAGATTTTAAGGGTAGGATTCTTTTATGGGTGAATTGGATGGTCTCTGATTCCTAATCAAACTATGCCACGAAACGGATCCCTTATTAGAACCTTTGAAGGAATCTGTATTCTGGTATAGTTAGGATGAATCAGTACCTTCCCAATTAACCAACAAGAAAATCTCCCCTTCAGGTGCTACAGTTGGCAAAAAGCAGAACATACAATATTTCTAAATACACTGGATATACAGCAGATTCAAAATTATGTTCCATGACTGCTCTCTACTGTACTGTTTCCTTTATTTATGTGTTCTCATTTGATGTTTTGTACTTTGGAAAGCTTCATAATGTATAATTATATTTATTATAGACTACTGTACAGTAAGTATTGTACTGTATTTCTAGTCAAACCCCAATGACCAAAATGTTGTCTGTTGAGTGTCAGTCACAGAGGTAAGAGTTTCTTTTTATCAGACTCAGTGACAGGCCTTGACAAAATTTCTCCCACTTCCACAAACTCTGATCACAGTGACCTCGCAAAAATTAATTCTCGACTAAAATTAATTCCACTACCACAAACCCCAATCACATTAACCTCACCAGATGGTAGTGTTTTTGTGGCTCAAGTTAATTCCACCATCGCAAAACCTGATTGCAGTCACCTCGTGTCCTCACAAGATACTGGTATAGATAGCATTTGGGTGTTTTGAGAAATGAACACAAACAACTATAAAAACTGTCCTAAGACTATACAGTATTGCTATCAAATAACAAAGTATTACAACTAATAAATGTACTCACCTGTTGTACTATGAAGATCCTCAAAGTTGTGGTTGGCGGTCTCTATGGGGTTGGTGGAGTTTGATGTGTGATTTTTGCAGTAACTGTTGACAGCGAACACAACACACGCGAACACAAACACACACGCCACAAAGATGCCAAGGATACCAGTTGGTGTCACCTTGGGACCTTAAGAGAAGAGATGAGAGGATGATGATGTGAAAACGATGATGCTGGTAATAATAATAACAATAATAATCTATATTTTAGTATACTGTATGTCTGATAGAAACAGGGAACCTTTAAAATGTATCAGAGAAACATGATAGCACCCTTTAAAAATATTTCTATTAACATTTTTATTTGTGTGTGTTAAGTAACAGCCATTTTAGGTCACATCTCTCTGCCACCAGCATCAACTTACCATCTGTGGGTGAGGGTGTGGGTGGAGGGATGGGAGTGTAGGGGCCAGCTGCTGCTCCCGCATTGGTCACCTGGAGTACTTGAGCTGTGGGTGGATTACAGATAAGGTAGTAAAATAAAAACACAGACAACATAGAGGAAATTCTGGAGGGGGGTTTGTTTATGGTCATCCCATTATGTATTTTGGTTCACTGGTAATAATAAGTTAAGGAATCATGTAAATAATATGTAATGTATTTTTAACTAGCTCTCAGCCTAACCTAAGCACTGATGAGGATATGCCATTGAAATAGAGATAATGGGATGACAAAGAAAATGACAAGAGTAAATATACACTGGCCAGTAAAACGAAAAGATATTCATGTTATTCACATTTAAATATACAGTACAACAAACACCAACTTTGAGGTTCTTGCAAATATAGTAATATGTGGTACAAATAAAGGTGTGGTGGAATGAGCTAGTGGTGTGGCAAAAAAAAAAAAATGTCAGAGGTAGAATTATTACGACGGTAGAGATAGTCAGTCAGGAGGAACTGTGCATAAGGGAAGATTCATTTGTCGATGAATTGAAAGGTCTCTGATTCCCTCAAACTATACCCTGAAACAGATCCCTCATTAAAGGAACATTAAGGTCGTCTGTATTCTGACATAGTTTGGAGGAATCAGTAGCCATTCAATTCACCAACAAGAGAATCTCTCCTTAAGAATGCAAAAGAGACGACACCCACTCTTGAGTTTCTTGCAGATGTAGCGTCGAAGGTCAAGGCAGTGTGTGTTGCTCCAAGTACCAGTCTCAACGCTCACCTCCACACACTGCAACTCCTCCCTCCCCTCAGTGTGTGTCTTGTCAGGTTCGTTCACACCCCAGTTCAGGAAGTCTAGTGCTGTCCCGTCACTCCAACCATAACCTGCTGAGGTGGTCTTGGTATTAGTGCTTCAATATTCTAAACTATTCTCTGTACAATAAAGAGGATTAATAACTAGCAAAGGATTATACAGTATATGCACACATCCTGACAAATAATAAGTTGGACTTCTTCTGTGAGTGTGTGTTGTGTTGTGTTATAGTGTGTGTGCGTGAGTGTGTGTGTTTGCATGTATGTAAGAGTGTGTATGTAGTGATGACCTGTTCAGTACCTTGACGTGGCCACTTATCCTACATTTAAAGTCAGTGACAACAAACAAACCCCCTCACCATCCTGCATGTTGGCCAGACCAAGCCAAAGTGGATGGATGTGTGCTTTGATCAAGTCCGTCACAAGAACCATCTCCCCCAGTGAGTATATGGATGCAAGGTGACCTCCCTCCTTTACACACCTATAAGGAGAGATAAGGCTATAGTTAATTAATGGAATATGTTAGTATACTTTCGGTACATTGGAGCACCTTGATTCCTCCAAAGCATCCCAGGAAACAGGACCAGATGAACAAAATTAAAGGTGTACAGTAGTAATAACACAATAATAAAAAAATAATCATAATCCAATAATAATACAATTAAAACAATACAAAAATTATAGTACAATAATGATAAAAAATAATACCAGTAATACTATACAGTAATAAAAAAATAAAATAACACTGTATGATGAATGAGTGAGTGACTTACGCAGCACTGGCCCGACCCCATGGGAGGGCTTCGCTAGACACCATGTAACAGTAACCATTGTCCAAGTCCACCCAGTCCGGAGCATCACAGTAGCCAGTCAGTGGTGGGGCTTCAATACCTCCTGAAGTGTCTGTCAATGGCAACAATACCTTCTCAACGCTTCTCAGATGTAAATGAACAAAGGCAGAAATAAACATACAATAGCTTCTCAATGTCTCTCAGATAATTATAAATGAAAAAAGACAGAGATACTGTACAGTATAGGAACCTCATTATTATCAGATGTGTTGGTGCTTATGTGTAATAATAAAAATCTGTATAAATTATTCTCTTCAACTTGATGCATTAAAATTTTTCTGAAGATTAATATTTTGTTTATTAACTTTACAGTACACAATTCAAACTGTTCTGAAGTGCTACCAATTTAAGGTAATATTATTCTTTATCTTCACTGATCTCAATCTAATTCCCGAAGCATACCATTAGTGACGCGACAGATGGCAGGTCTGAGGTCATCACACTGTTGGGTGTACCAGAGGCCATCCCGGGGGTGGAGGGTGACACAGGAGTGGTCCACCAGGCTGACGTCAGGCTCACCAGAACCCCATTGGCTGTAGCTGGTAGCCCGCCCATCACTCCACTCAAACTGTGAGCTCAGCTGGTCATGTGTGGGACAGACAGAGTTAAGATGGGGAGGAAGGGCAAGAGTTATGAGAAGATTAAAATGTAATAAGGATGAAGTCTGGTATGACTGGGAAAATGTTCTTTTGGTGAGGCACGGAAAAGTTACCATAAGATGAACTAGTATTACAGAGCATGACATTTGCAACTGATTAATTGTTTGAATGTATGACTGATTGACTGCCTTACTAACTAATTAACTAACTACTTGTATAACATGATAACGTCTGCTCCTGGGGAATGTCTGACCTGCCTGTTGTCGAGTCCAATCCAGGTATGGTCGGTGAGGTTTGTAGAGTGGGCCAACATCCAGAGTAAGGCAGCTTCCCCTGGACTGTCTGCTGATGCCAAGTGTCCTCCCTCGTTCACACACCCGTCCTCACCGTGCTGACCAAAATATACAACATTTGGGGTACAGGAAAAACCCTTCATGTGGGACTTTTATGAGTTCCTGATCTGGTATTATTTTTTTGTTCTAGGACTTCATTATCTAAAAAATATTTGCATAAAATATTTCCTTCCATATGATTGCAATGAATTACTGTACAAAGAAAACATTGTATGCTTAAAGTTGGATGTCTACAATACCCGCAGATTGAAAAAACAAGCATACAAGGTTTGTGTAGAAATTTAATGTGATATATTGAGAAGATGATATTCTTGGGTAGATATTAATATAATATCTACCAACTATATATTACAGTATATAGTTGGTATTGGTGATGCTTCCATGTCTGTGTTGCATAACTGCAGCTGGCCTGATGCAGTATGTTTTCCTACATTGCGAATTTTTACTTTGCGAGATTGCTACCGGTACTTTGCGCAGTCTCTTAAGTTTTCGTAAATATTAAATTTTTCTTGGAAGTTCCCTTTAATTTTTATAAATTATTTATTACATCTGCAACCTTTGTCCGAGAGGAAAATAAAAAAATCTAAACAATTCCAAGAGTTAGAAAACAGCTTGGCAATAGTACCCCCCTGGGCAGGGCATAAATAACACAAATAAATTACTAAGAATATCAATACATGAAAGGCCTTACTTGCCAAGTCTTGGGTGTGTGTACAACCCGGTAGCAGGCTCCTCCATAGCTGATATAGGCATCGTAGGGCGGTGGACAGGTCAGGAGGGACGGCTCAGTTGGGGCATAAGGATCTGTGGGTGAGAGGGAAGGGCATAATTCTTAGAGGCAAAGGAATGTGAATGTGATGGGGTATGCTATGATTTTTATGTGTGTATTTGAGCAAAGGAATCTACTATAGGATAGATAGTTTTATAATATTCTTCATGATAAGAGGTACAGGCATTTACTAAAGGATAGGCATGTTATCTTGTATATTTGCTTTGTATACAGTAGCTTGGTCTAACAATGTGCAGTAGAGGAGGAAGAGTACTGATATCAGCAAGAGAAATTTTTTTATGAAGTCAACCATATAAATCTGCAAAAGGAAGATGTCATTGATGCAAGGATTTGTGTTGTTAGGCAGGGCTGTGAATTTTGTGAGCTTGGAAGAGGGAAGTGAATGAGAGTGTAAATACTTCATTGGGTATTCTGTCTTTCTTTTTCTTACAGTATTAACTTTCTTATTTAAATGTTCATCCTTTGCTCTTGATCACCCTACCTCTAAAAAAAGTAAATGGGCAATGCATGATGATGATGATGGTGATGATAAATGGCTACAAGAGGAAGGACTTTAATTTTAAGGGAGATTCCCTTGTTGGTGAATTGGAAGGTCTGTGATGCGTCCAAACATGTCAGGAAGCAGATCGAGGACCTTAATGTTACCTTAATGAGAGATCTGTTTGATGGCATAGTTTGGAGGAATTAGTAGCCCTCCAATTTATCCTCAAAAGAATCTCCCCTTAATTAAGACAGAGCATAGGAATTCACAAAAAGAGCAATTATCTGTCAAGTGAAGCACAAAAGTTGATAAGAGGAAGACCATTTATCACAAAGATCATAATAATTGTATGCACCACTAATGTTCTCGAATATGACCCAACTATGTCCTTTGGCTGACAGATAGCATTTGGTTGAGGCAGTAAGTAATGGTATACGTATATCTGTATGCAGTAAGTAATGGTATAGGTATATCTGTATGTAGTAAGTAATGGTATATGTATATCTGTATGCATTATGTTTTGTGTTGAGAGTCGGTGCTGCTGCTGCTACCGTCCAACAACTCACCCTGGTCCATCTGACAGACGTAACCGAGTTGAGCCTCACAGAAGACGTCACTCCACAGACCAGTGTTGTGGGCTGCCTTAACACACGCCTCCTGAGCTCGTGGAGAGAAAATTGCTCATTGATTCTCACTACTCGTTTTTCCATCATCAATCATCACTTTTACAGTCAACATCAATCATTATTAGTTATCAATACATCATCATCAATATTACCGTGTACCCTTATTTATTTATGGGTAACAATATTTTCTTTGACATATGACTACAGGTATTAGGTTGCTTAAGTCCACATATGATGCATTACAAAACCCTGTGAATCAAAATCTGGGAATTGAGGGTTTATTCTATTGTGGGTGACTGAGGGCTGCTGATTCCTTCAAACTATGCCCAGCATCAGATTAGTACCACAAAGTAAGAGCGGAGAATTTGTTTTGTAGGAGAGATGGGAGAAATTATGCAGTAACTTTGTAACTGACCAACGCTAGATTACCTCTTAACCCTTAAACCGCGGGTGTCGGCATTTGTCGATGGCAGTACTGTGTGGGTAACCACATGTGTCGGCATTCGTCGACAGACTCATTTTTATATATGCGCACACCCTGAAATACTGGTTTAGGCTCACAACAGAGGGTGTGTGTGCCTAGGGACTCTCTCCAGTCACCCCAGCCACTAGCAGTCAGTGTGGAAAGAGCAGTGAGCATGAGAGGATGTACAGTATTTTCAGCACTCCGCTTTAGCGCTAATTACCATATTTGTAGGTAAAAATGACTGCGACGTTATATTTCATATTGTTGTGTTAAGAAATGTGATTCTGACATGTTTTATGACAAAATCAGATTGTGAAAACATTCTTAGAATTGTCAGGAGAGTGTAAAAGTGAATTTTGAGTTGTGGTCATCCTGAGTTGGTTACCCATCCTACAGATATCCAATAAATTTTCACAAGTACATCAAGAGACAGCTAAAGGTGTGTACTTCAATATCATGTATCATTTATTCATGTAGCTTAAGTAGTTTACACGCTATTAGCTGTCAAAAGTATTGTGTAAGTTTGCAAAAATATGCCCGTGGTACAGACCTGACTCGGTCAAAAATGCCCGTGGTTAGAGGGTTAAGTGAAATTCTCTTGGTAAATTGAAAGGTCTCTTATTTCCCCAAACTATGCCACAAAATCAACACCCTCAATGTTATTAATAAGGTATCTGTTTCTTGGCATAGGTTGGAGGAATCAGAGACCTACCAATTTACCAACAAGAAAATCTCCCCTTAATTAAAAGCTATTGACCCCTTCGAAGCATTTGATTTTCCCCTAAAAATATATTGCCCCCTTGGAAGGATACCCCAGTGGTGGCCCCGTCAGGTTCCCCGGGGGCCCAGTTGGTGTAGGTGAGGGGGGACCCATCGAGCCAGAGGAAGTTGCCGCCCTGGGACCCCCAAGAGGTAACCCCTAGCCACACATCCTCCCCCACCAGGTTGAGGGCTGCTGTGAGGTACCCTGGGTTGTCGGGGGGAAGGAGTAAACAAATTAAGATGGAATGAGATACAGTTAAGGGGAGATTCTCTTGATGGTAAATTGGAGGGCTAGAAAATCCTCCAAATTATGACAAGAAACAATAGATCTCCTATTGGTAACATTGAGGTGATTTGTTTCCTGGCATAGTTTGGAGGAATCAGTAGCCCTCCAATTTACCATAAAAAGAGAATCCCTCCTTATACAGATCTCATGTAATATATAAGTGTACATAATGGAATGAGAGTACAATAATATTAGTGTCATATGGCCAGTCATGTCATCCAGTTTAAAATGTCATGAGAAAACACTAAAATCTTATTGTCCAGGAGTTTGACTAACCTTGTTGGAATGGAGTGTGGACAGACAGGATGCTGGAGAGTGCTGAACAGGCATGTCGCGCATCATCAAAGGTCTTCCGTTCATTCGACACCATCAGACAAGTTGTGCCTGAATCAGAGTTACTTATTTAACAATGTTGATAGTGTTGTACATTTTGGATATTTTTTATTTTTTATTTTTTTTATTACAACTGCTATTTGTGGCTTCTGGTGTGGCTAATTGCATGATGGGATTCCTGCAAGAGTAATATGTAATCTTTCTCTGATATAATAAAACTGTGTGGAGATAGTGTGAATATAAATAAAAATACCCTAGCACTTACAGGATACTACAATACATGTATTTGTAATATTTCTCTGATGTAATGAAACTGTGTGGAGTTTGTGTACATACTGTACAAATAAAGAATAATCTGGCACTTACAGGGTACTACTGTAATAAATCTGTGTGGAGTTCGTGTAAATACAAATAAAAAACAACCTAGCACTTACCAGGTACACTTAACTTTTCTCTATTTCAACATCACCATCATCATCATCATCAATTTCTGTATTTTCCCAATAGAAAGGATGGCAACAAGGTGAAAATTAACCCACTCTTTGAGACTAACCTATTGGCAGCCATCCCTGTGGACAGTGACCCATGCCTGACGGAGTGACGGGCGGGGAGGTGGTCTGTGTTGTTGGGTTGTTGTCCAGGGGTCGTTTGCAGATAGAACCAGCCAGGGTGTCACAGTCCAGGTCTAACCATTGCCCCTCCCGGTGACCATATATACCCACACAGTCCTCCTGGCCTTTGGGGAAGAGTCACAGGGGGTCACACGGCTAGGGGGCTCGGTAATGTACTCTAGGGTACAGCCTTGATAATACTGTATAACACATCTAACTTAACCCACAGTAACCTAAGGACCCTGTGAACGTGTATGAGTATTGGAGGTTTCTGATTCCTCCTGACTATGCCATGAAACAAGCTCCTTTCATAGAGATGGTGTTTCATGGCATTTACTTTGCCTCCAATTTCCTGACTTCATCACAGGGTCCCATAACCTAAACTAACTAACCTGATATACAAGTTAACCTCCTAGAATATGGTATAACTTAACTATGTAACCTAATTTAAGGGAAGATTCTCCTGTTGGCAAATTAGAAGGTCTCCGATTCCTCCTAATTATGCCAGAATACAGATGTCCTCAATGGTACTAATAGGGAACCTGTTTCTTGGCATAATTTGAAAAAATCAGAGACCTTCCAATTCACCAACAAAAGAATCTCCCCTTAACTTAACCTAACCTAACCTGCCCTACTCAAATCCAACCTACTGAGAAAGTTGTCAGGCTCCCCAGCGGCCCACAAGTTGAAGTCAAAGGGGGTGTGGTCGACCCAGTGGAAGCCAGACCCTCGTGCCCCCACACCACCCACCCACACAACCTCATCAGACAACCCAAAGATCTGCAGAAGGGGAAAATGTAGTTACAGGAGTCGTCTCTTCCAGTAACGGGGGCTACTGATTACTTCACAAATTTCTCTAAAACACCCTAAGTTCTGTTCCACCAAAAGTACAACACCTTTGACACTAAAGCTACTACTTAACAAATATTTTCTGTACAACAGCACACATTACATTCTACCTACAATACACACCTTTGACACCAGCCAGTCGTTCTCCTGGTTCGAGTGTATTGACACCAGGTCCCCTCCCTTGCTGCGACACCTCTCCCTGGATGCATGCCAGGTGGCAGGGGTGTGCTGGCGGCCCGATGACAACACCAGGTAGCAGTGGTCGTTATACCTGAGCCATGAGGAGCCGTCGCACCACTCGTCTGGGGTCTCGGAGGGTGGTGGGGGAGTGCTCTTCACTTTGCCTGGTTTAGAGTGGGAGAAAATACTATATATATTATAAGGGTATGCATTCGTGATCATCATTATCATAATCACTTTTATCTACAGAGATATCAACAGCATTTCTTTTTTTCATCGTTATTATTGATATAATTCCTATCTTCATTATTGCTGTCATCAAGATCGAGAGAGAGACAGAGAGAGAGAGAGAAAGAGAGAATACATTTCATCATCATAGCAAAGTTCATCAGCATCCAATACATTATAACTTGACATCTACAACTGTACCTTACCCTGGTGAACCTTGCAGATGTATGGAAGATGAGAGAAGCAGGGTGCATCCAGGAGGTGTAGTGTGGTCCTGAGGGCGGCCCCACACCTATACCTTCCATCCTGGTCCCATGGCTCACCTGCCCACCACTTGACGTAACCCACAGCACTACCATCACTCCAGCTGTGTCCTGCAGGAGTATTAAAAAATACCATATCTTTTTGCCTGCAAATGAATGACTCTCTATTTTATGCATAGGTGTATAGAAAAAAGTCCCTCTTCTCAAAGGTTGGTTGGTTGGAAAGTTAAGGGCTACTGATTCCTGCATAATACAACAATAAACATGTTACCACAGTATAACCAGAGTCTTGTGTTTCCTGGCATATATACTTACAAGTACTGTATTCATTAACTCAGAATTTGCCAACATGAGAGATCCCTTAATCAGTCTCTCACCTGTTCCTTCTCCTTCCTCCAGCCCGAGCCACACCAGATGGTAGGTATGGTTGTGAAGAGTCAGTCCCAGGAATCTGACGGAGATTATAAGAGCAAAAACCATGATACTCGAGGAAAATTAACATTAGTATACAGTATGACTTAAAATATCTCTGTGTACTAGACAATTTATTATGCATGTTAGATCAATCAATGTATTAATGAAGTAAATTATGTAGAAAGAGCTAGTGTTTATTGTACTCACTCTAAGATCTTCTCCTCCTCCTGTGGGCTGGAGACACTGGCAAGGTGGCCTCCATATCCACGACAAGCAGACTCCCCACCATTCCAGTCCACAATATCAGAGAAAGCCTGGAGGGAGGGAGGGAGAGTGAGTCACTTTTAAGGGGGTAGTACACTTTTGGTATATTAGAATGCCTTGATTCCTCCAAATTATGAAACAGGACCAGATGAACAAAAATAATGGTGGACTGTTGTTGGTGGGAATAGTTTGCTCTAGATATACCAACACTCAACTCCTGTATCCCTTTAATTAAGGACAGGACTAGACTCTTTGCTACACAGATATTCACCCCTTACTAATGTACAGTTAGCCACACATGAAGCTGGTATGGCTCGTTATTTGTGAGGTGGCTACAAAAGAAAGGAAAGTGAAAAAAGATGTAGTTTGTTGACAGACAGACAGTAAAATATTATTACTGACTGCTTGTCAACATACTACAACTTTTGCTCACTTTCCTTCCTGTTGTAGGTATCTCACTAGTAGCGAGGCGTACCAGCTTCATGTGTGGGCAACTGTACCTCTTTCATTTGCATTATTTCCACTTTTCATAATATCTTGTGAGACGAAGAGTTGTTGTCTAGATATGCACCACTGAATATCTCTTTTACTTATTGTATTTCCACATCTTATCTTATCTTGTGAGATGGACAAAGCATGTAGAGCTGTTCCCTATTGTTTAAATTGTATATGCTCTGACAATGGACATAAAATCCAAGCCTGTTACCAAGGCCCTGGTCAGCACCAACCCACATACACACACACCCGTCACAACCAAACTAACACTAAGGCAAGTGACTGTAATATACTGGAGATCACGTACCTTGTAGCAGTGTTGATCGTAGAGGAACCAGTCATCAGGAGGGCAGAGCCAGATGGGTTCAGTTGTGGCACGTTGAGGTGGTATAGTCATGCTGTATTGCCTCTTTGGATACTCACCTGACAATAGTAACCAGGTACACCATTATAAGCCACTACAGTAATGTTATATATTTCTTCACTAGTTATTTACATTACAAGAAAATGGTATAAATTTAATTAAGCCACACAGTCATTCTGATGAAAAATCACCTTCGTGAACGAAGCTACAAACATTGAATAAAAACTTAGAACAACACACACACAATACCTTCTGATAAATACTTATAGCTAATACATATTGACCAAACAATTTAATCTTGCCACACACACTGAATAAAAATAGTAAAAGTCAAACACATACTGAAGAGAAGACCTTATTGTAAAGTCACACAAAAACTAAAACAAAAAGAACATTTATTCTAGCCATAACTACATAAACTGAAAACAAATACTGTACAAAGTTAATGGCACCACTGCTTACAGACAAAGAAGAGTTCGCGTTCACAGTCATTGAGGAACCATTCTCCAAGACGTCTTTTCCCAGTGTTTCCATTTTGTCTCCCTTCAATCACAGTCAATCCTTCACTCGCCATGGCCACACAACCGCCCTGCATTACATCTGTTAGACATTCAAATAATAATAATAATAATAATAATAAACACAATACACTTTCACTACAGTACCATAGCAAGTTTGTTAGAGTAATGCTGTTAACAAAGCTATTATTAATACCACTACAATACTACACTAAAATTAATAGAGGATCCATATTAATGAACCTTTAAACACCACTTGCACACTAACTACATCACCACTAGTAATATAATAAAAAGATAAATAAGCATCACATCAGCTAACCATATTCAACTACTAATAATACCATATAAAATAAATAAATAAACAAACAAACAAATAAAAAAATAATAAAAAATTAAATACCGGTAATAATAATAAAAAAAAAAAAATACATATAGAAACTAAAGAAATAAAGAAATAAATAAAATAAGAAAGAAAACGACACGAGTCATCCATATCCACTCACCCGGCTGACCGCTGCCCCAGTTGGTGAAGAGCACAGGGTCAGAGTTGGTCCAGGTGAAGGACACGGAGCCATCAGTGTTTGCAGACCAGTCCAGGCCAACCCAGGACCCACCCACACCAAGCCTTCCAACCAACGCTGCCAGGAACCCATTCTCTGGTCTGTTTGGAGGATATAAATACACAGAAATAATAACATGAAAAGAACCCGTGTAGATTAGCAAAACACTACAGCGACTATAAATAACATGAAGCAGACATATGTAGACCAGCAAATATGGCACTGATCACATTATAACACACAGTAACCATAATAACATAAAAACAAGGCATAGAGACCAGTAAACACTACAGAAACCATAACAACAAGAAAAGAACGCATGTAGACCAGCAAATATGACCGAGATCAGATTATATCACACAGGCTAGATAAAACACAGAGGCCATGCTATAACCCCTGAAGGTGACAAGCAGGTACAAGCTCATACAGTCCTTCATGTTCAGTGACTATCGCATTCAGTGTATAATGAGAACTCACAGTTGCCTTGTCTCACCACTTATTAAATAACATCTATGATATAATTGCTTGTCATTCTGAAAACAACTTATATGTCCTGCCTGTTGTTCAGAGTAGCCAGGTGTGCATTGTTGGTAGAGCAGAAAGTAGCGGCATCACTCCACGTCTTTTGTAAACTGGGCAGGTGGTAGCACGAACCCTCATGAAACAGGTCACCCTTTAACACAATACAGATAATGAAAATAAATAGACTTTTCACTACCAGGTCTCCATTCAGTACAAAAGAGATAAAAAAAAAAATATTAATAGGCTTTTCAATACGAGGGCCCGTATTCACAAAAACAAAGTTCACTCTTAACTTAAAATTTTGTTCGTAAGTGTTTATTCATAGCAAGGACTATGAGCCAGCACTGCTTCAAAATAATTATAACAGCTCATACAAATCGAATAGCAAAACCATTCACTGCTTCGAAATGAGCCTCAAACACTTTGGTGAGGTCAGTACAGTATTGCAAACATGCAAACAAGTCCAAACTCTAAGATGTTTTGTGAATACCGGCCCAGGTCACCCGTCAATGCAAAAAAACATAAAATACCAAAAAATAGGCTTTTCAGTACAGTACCTGGTTACTCTTCCCCATGATAATATAGACCCTTGTTCTAACATGTATCTACCATGTTAATTTACATTCAGTCCCTCATTGAAGACCATTATAATATTTTCCATGGTTTCTATTATTCATTACCATACTGTACACATTACGTGATCTACTGGACCTGTGTTAAGGGGAGAGTATACTTTTGATAGATTGGAGTGCCTTGATTCCTCCAAAGTATGCCAGGAAACAGACCCAAAGGAAGAAAATTAATGGTATCCTGTTGCCTGGAATAGTTTGAAGGAATCGGTTGGTCCAGATTTACCAACACTGTACTTCCCCCTTAAATGAGAAATGTTAAATATTTGTTTGTTATATTTGAGGGCCTACTGAAAAAATGTAACACTAACAGTCTAGCTTATCAAAAACAAGTCACCTTATATAATATACACTATAAATTCTTGATGTAACAAACCTCAACACATTATACCAAATTTCAGAAATAACTACCATTCTGATTTCTGAGCCTACTAAACGCTCCTTGTTTTAAGAGCTAACTATAAGCTAATGCAGTAATGTTTGGAAAATTCAGCAGACACATGCAGTAAGGATTCATATGTTGTGTTACAATGATAGTGAGGTATAGTGCAGTGTACAATAGTGTGTTGCAGTTTGAGTTTTAACACACCTTTGTCACAGCCACACCCCTTACAGGATCGTCACTCATCTTATCAAAACCAACCAACTATTTAACCATCCCTCATGACACCCATATCATATATTTTCATCTATCTACCAGGCTTTTTATGTTCATCAACCTCATTATAACCAGACTGGACATTTTCATCCATTTATCATAGCCACACTAATAATTTTTACCCACCCCATCACATCCACATCCTGACCAGATATTTTCACCTACCTTGTCATATCCACACCGTTTTATTTTCATCCATCTTATAACATCCACAGCCAGACCAGATATTTTTACCCACCTTGTCACACTCTCACAATTTTATTTTCATCCACCTTGTCACACCTACACCATTTTATTTTTACCCACCCCATCACATCCACAACCAAACCAGATATTTTCACGCACCTTGTCACACTGTGCCACACTATTCTATATTCACCTATCTTATCATAGCCAGGCCACCTATAAAACTTTTTCACTTACCTCATCACAGCCAGAGGAAGTGTTGGATTGGACAGGGACGGAGTGGAGGGGCTTCTTGCAGAGGTAGGGACGAGGGGCAGAGCAAGGGATGATCCCCCACCGCCCCGATCCCCTGCGTACCACCACACACGCTGGATTCAGGGACAGTACTGTAAGGAGAGGTAATAGATCATCCCTACATGTAAAATTGGTAGTAAAAGTGTTGCTGGTATAGTTTGGAGGAATTTAAGGGGATAGTACACATTTGATATTTTGGAGTGCCTTCATTCTTCCATGGTATGCCAGGAAACAGGACTTGATGAGCAAATATAATGGTAGCCTGTTGCTTGGAATAGTTTGGTTGAATCAATTACTCCAGATTTACCAATACTGTACTGTCCCCTTAACAACCTCCAGTACATTACATCTTGAGAGAGTATTCAACTGACTACCAAACAATCTCACCTAACCACAAGTACTCACCATTGGGCTGGAGTGCATCCCAGGCGGTAAAGATGAGGGGTGATCCATCAAGCCAAGCCAATTGTCCCGTGTGGTCCAGGTCCGTCAGTCCAAGGTAAGCCTCACTCGAACCATCTGAGGCAAGGAGATGTACACAACAGATAATCTCTAAGTAAAGCATCAATCTTAACATAGTACACAACAGATTATAACCAAGTACAGTATCTATCTTAACATTTACTGTATCTTTATTTATCTACTTTACTTATCTGAGAACAATACAATACACAATAATGCAAAGAAAAACAAGTACTGTACCAGAATATAAAAAGAGACAAGAACTGTACATGGAACCATCTGAGAACAGGTAGTGTAAATAAGTCACCGATGTATCTGATGAGTAATTAGTGCCAAAAATCCCTCGTTAGATGAAAATTCTGAAGGAGTATTGGTGTACAGTAGTCCAATCAACTCAATAAGAACAAGTGTCTGGTTCAAACCTTACACGTATGGAGCAGTGACACGACCAATTGGTTCTCCAGCTCTGAGGTGACTGATGCCAGCTGTGCTCCCCTGGCCTCACACATAGTACTGGCTTGTACCAGGGTGAGGGAAGGGGAGGAGGATGGCACACTGGTGGTTGAGGAGGTCGAGGTGGAGTCTTCAGAGTACCAGTAGCAGTAGTTACCCACAGACACCCATCCAGCCTCACACCCTACACTGTGTTCATCTGCAGATATACAGTGTCACTACATAGGTACAGTATAAGTAATGAGATCTGCATGGTAATGAATGGTAATATAAAGCAGCTAGTGACCTTACACTGTGCTCACCTCAAGATATATTGCTATGCTACAGTACTGTACTTCAATTATTCAAACTGTTAAGAGGAAATCATAAAAAAAATGTATTTCACAGTAAAATTATGCATTCATTTATATGGATTAAATGTTTCTTCAGAGCTGGCCAAGGCAAAACAGCAAAAACTTCTCCACCTCATTTGGCAAGTGTTACTGGAGACCTGCTTATCCTTTCCAAAAGGACTATTAACTCCTTGTTCCCAGGACAACCTCCAAGGACTGCTTGTGTAACAGAGTAATGTGTGTTGAGAGGAAGGTATTCTTTGGTTCCATAGACATAAAGTTGGGATTACAGCATATATGTGAGGTTTCAATGAATGGGTGTGTTGTGTAACATGAGCTGACCTGATACCCCAGTTGTAAGAAACAGAAAGAAATGTAACCAACTTCCAAAGTCTGGGAGAGAAATAAGAATCCATATAGCTCCAGTCCCAAGGAAAAAAAAAAAAAGCAGCGATACCCAACTCTAGATATTAAAAAAGGGTAATATCAAAATCAAAACAAAATGCCAACAATGAGTGGTCAAATAATATGAGGTTCCTGTACATTATACCAACAACTATACACACAGACATACACTATACATTGAACCATACCCGGTACACTCATTGACGGTTAATAAATATACAGCTGCTGCATTAGTATGATATAGATCATTTATGGTCTGAAGTCAGCAGGAAGGGAATCAGAGACATCTTTTTCCCACAGATAAAACACATAAGTACGCACTAGAACCTGTACCACACTCACACACACACATTAGCAATTGTACCACACACACACATTAGAAACTATACCACACATACACACACACACATATATAAGAAACTATACTACCCCTACACACACATTAGAAGCTATACCACACATACATACACACACATATATAAGAAACTATACTACCCCTACACACACATTAGAAGCTATACCACACAAACACACATATATTTGCAATTATACCACACACACACACACACACAAGAAACTACACCACACACTCACTAGCTGGGAGCTGACAAATGTAGGGTCTCAAAGTATCACAGGGTAAGGCAGCCCATCGCCCAGCCACATCTGCCACAGGGTAACTTAGTAGCTGGCCGCATGCACTCCATTCAGCCACGGCGCTCGAAGGCTCACCTGCAGCCCACCAAGTGTAGTCCACATCCTCCCCATTACACCACTGCCAACGCTGGTCCAGGATGTCAAAGCTCAGTCCAATCCATAGATTTCCCCCCACATCTGTTCCCAGTGCGGCTGGGGAGGAGAGTGAGATATAAACACCATACATGCTATTTAGAAGAGCTAAATGGGTTATCTGCCCTTGCCTTGTCAAAATGGTAAGGCCTTCCATCCTACATTATCTAAAGTATGATGAAAAAACGCACATCTGCTTCTTGGCACAGTCTCGAAGAATCAATACCGGTAGTACCCCTTCAACAACAAATTGCCTCTTTAGTGTTTCTCACCTGCCAGGAATAGACTGAGGCCCTGGGAGTGTAATGTGGCCAGAGAACTCTTGTCACTGATGGCACGACACACCTCACTGGCCTCACTCCATGTTTCATGATCACCACTGCTGTAGTAACACTTGTCTTCATACTTCACCCACCCGTCACGGCATGCACCTGAAATAACACGTGTCTCACTGTAACATTAATAACAACACACCACTCACTGGAACACTATGCTACTCAATGCAACACATCTGAACCCTTCCTTCAATAATATAATACTGTAATAATAATAATAATAATAATAATAATAATAATAATAATAATACTGTAGCAATAATAACAATAACAACAATAACAATGACAAATAATACTTGTAACATCAATACTGCAATAAGAAAAAGAAGACAATAAAATCATAAGAAAGTATAATAAATAACAGTAAAGATAAAAAGAAATAAAACACAATAACTTCAACTCATCATCAACTGTACCCACCAGCAGTAGTCTTGCAAATGTAGATCTTCTCCTGCTCACACGGCGCTGGAGTCCACTGTCCCTCGTGCCAGGTGCCGTCTGCCTTGTACTGGTGGGTTTCACAGCATGGGTAAGAGTCGCTACATAATTATAGTGTCTAGGGAACAATTTAAGAACGTAATTAAAAAACTATTGTCTGCAGCTGTACCTCAAAATTTGAAGATTTGCAGTGTACTGTAGTTGATCATAACATTATCTAGTATTTTAAAGCAAAGGCCTTACAGATGTATTATAGATATACAGTAGTAATGTAGTCATCATATTCCCATGCTTGATGACTGAAAATACTGCATACTTATATTGTACCCACATTCTTATCTAATATGATTCCTATTTACCTGTGCACATAGTCCATCTTCAATGTAGTGGTGTCCAGACTGCCAGTTGATGAAGGTGAGGTGAGATCCGTCCACCCAACTCCATCTTTCTGTCTGTTCATCTCCCACCAGGCCCAACCAAAGGTCCTGCCCAGCAAAGTGCACCTCACCTGAAGAGAAAGAACACATACCATGATACATTATGTAAGAACATTCATGGCGTGGTACCGCTACGATGGCTCTGTTGTTTGTCTATGGAGCTGTCGTAGCAGTACCATGCCATTGTATACATCACAAATGTTCTTGAATACGGGCCACCACACAAGGCATTCTGAACCACATATCCACACCATAATTAACATTCCTTGGTCATCATTTTACTCTACTGACCCAGATAGCTTCCTGAACCATATTACTGACTTTATAAAAATAGGAATGGAAACATATATCCCTCACCAACAATACTCAAAAAGATCTAACTCTCCAAAATGGTTTGATCACAGCTGTGCCAGAGCTACAAAACAAAAATCAATAGCCTATAATGCCTATACAAAGTCGAAAACTCTTCAGTCATACAATTATTTCAAAATTGTCAGATGCCATGCTAAAGCTGTAACTAATTTAGCCAAATCTAACTTCATACATAAACAAGTCAATAAATTACTGAATAATCCTAATGATAATAAGATCTTTTGGTCAACAGTAAACTCATTCAAATCTAACTTCAACCATGGTTCATCTATTCCCCCTTTAAAGAATAGCAATGGAAATCTCATATGTGATCCATGTGGTAAAGCAAATCTTTTGGCCAATATCTTCGCCACAAATTCAAACCTCAATGACACTGCTCAAAACACTCCCATTTTGAATTTTAACTCCCCAGAAAGTCCACCCTTAATAATTCATACAAGACAAGTGCGGATCATTTTGGAGAATCTATCTATCGACAAAGCTTCAGGGCCAGATGAAATTCCTCCCACTGTATTAAAAAATTGCTCAAAAGAATTAGCTCCAATTCTCTCAAAATTATTTCGTGTATGTCTCCATACCTCGTCCTTCCCAGCCGCCTGGAAAGAAGCCAATGTACAACCAATTCCCAAAAAAGGAGCTACCGCAAATCCATCAAATTACAGACCAATTGCCATCACGTCTACTCTCGGTAAAATATTTGAAATAGTTCTTAACAATCACTTTGTAAAACACCTTGAGAAAAATCATCTGCTAAATGATAAGCAATATGGCTTTAGACAGAGACGATCTACTGTGGATCTGCTCTGTTATTTCACAGATAACATATTCCAATCAACTGATAAACATGGAGAGACTCACACAATTTGCCTTGATATATCTAAAGCCTTTGACAGAGTATGGCACAGATCATTACTGTCTAAGCTTCCACATTATGGCCTTCAATCTTTTGTTCCTCTAATTAATTCATATCTTAGCAACAGAAAATTACGTGTGATGGTAGATGGTCTGTATTCCGACTTTCATCCCATTAATGCTGGTGTTCCTCAAGGAGCGGTCTTGGCTCCAACTTTGTTCCTCATTCATATTAATGATCTTTTGTCAGTTACTCAGAATTCAATTCACTCCTATACTGATGATTCAACTATTCACAGTTCCTTCTCATTTAATGATAGTTTTACTCAACACAATATTTTAGAATACAAACTTGCCACTTCAATTTCATTAAATGAAGACTTAACGAAGATCTTTGATTGGGGACAAAACAACCTAGTTTCTTTCAATGCAAATAAAACTAAATACATCCTGTTCTCAAATAGATCAGATAATCAAGATTCTCACATTATTTTCAATAATACAAATATTCCCAAGTCCCACAGCATTGATCTCCTTGGTGTAACTTTAAATGAAAACCTCAGTTGGACTCCCTATGTAAAATCCATTGCCAAAACTGCATCTAGGAAGATGGGACTTTTATACAGAGCTTGTAATTATTTGACTGACGAGCAGATAGCAGTAATATATAAGAGTCATGTGCGTTCCCAGATGGAATATTGTTCACCTCTGTGGGCTGGTTGTGGATCGGTGGTGTTAAGACAATTAGATAAAATTCAAAGCAGAGCTATCAGACTGATCAATAATCCTATGATCACTAATGAATTCCCTCCCTTATCAGTACGTAGAAATGTTGCTTCCCTTGCACTATTTTATAGATACTTTTATAAGAAATGTTCGGATGAACTTGCCCTGATTATACCACCCCTTCACGTCTTCCCACGGAGGACTAGGGCAGCTGAGAATGCGCATGAGTTTACACTGACTCCTCCACGTTGCAGGACAACTGCTTACAAAAATTCATTTACTCCCCGTACTACTTCCCTGTGGAATTCTCTTCCAAGGGAATGTTTTCCAGCAAGTTATAACCCCCAGCAATTTAAATCCAGTTGCTTTAAATATTTTATGAGTGGAGGATGCCAATAGGCAAATGGAACCATTTATTTATTTGTTTCTTCCTTTCCTCCACTCACTATATGTAAAAAAAAAAAAAAAAAAAAATCTGCCGCAGTGATTGTTATGAAGAGTATGAGAGCAAGGGGTTCCGAATAATTTTAAGAGGGTTTACTATAGTGTACAAAAGTTCATCCTCTGTGTGTGTGTGTGTGTGTGTGTGTGTGTGTGTGTGTGTGTGTGTGTGTGTGTGTGTGTGTGTATGTGTGTGTGTGTGTATGTGTGTGTGTGTGTGTGTGTGTGTGTGTGTGTGTGTGTGTGTGTGTGTGTGTGTGTGTGTGTTCCTGCATGATTGTACAAGTATGATTACTATCCTGTACATCTATGTTCGTACCAAGAATAAAGGTGTTTTCCTCAAGGCTGGCAACAGAGATGAGTTCACTGTCTAGGTGGGAGCGACACCAGGCCTGAGCAGAGGTCCAGGGGGCAGCGTCCTGGGAGAAGTAGTAACAGTTGTGGTTCCAGGCGCGCCAACCCTCACTACAACCCACTGATGGCAGAAAATAGATGCTGAGAGGTGGTGGTGGTAGTGATAGCGGCAGTGACAGCAATGGTGTTGGTGGGTTGGGTGGTGGTGATGGTGGCAGTGACAGCGATGGTGTTGGTGGTTGGGGTGTTGGTGGTTGGGGTGTTGGTGGTTGGGGTGGTGGTAGTGGGTGATGGGTGGTGATGGTAGAGTTGGTGGTGGTGGTATTAGTGGTAGTGGCGATATTAGTTAGTGGTATGAAAAAACAGAAACATTTTTTTATAATAAATGGAGGTTCTGATGTGGTAAAAAAAAAAAAAAAAAAAATACAGCAACAGCAAATGTGGTTTCATGCCTACCTGTATTATCATTCATTGCACAGTATGCCAGCACAAAACACCACATACTTTTCATACCACACACATACTTTCTTACCACATGCCTTCAAACAATATTGCTACTATTTATCCCACTTACCTTTCATGTCACAATACACACAACTTTCATACAACATAGCACATACTTTCATGCCTCATACCTTATATTTTCTTACAACATACCACTTACCTTTATGCCCCATAACATACAGTATACTTTCCACTTACCTTCAGGAGAAAGTGTTGGTGTGACTGAATATTTGTAGTTGCTGCCTGATAAAGGAGAATAGAAAGTGTTTAGGTGGAAGGAAGGTATAGGCATAATACACCACAGTCAGAATTTTAATCTCATACAGTACTTGCACAGCATTTGGAATACTGTACATTGCAGTCATTATACAAGTTAAAACATACAGTATATACCTGCATATACAGTACTGTACTGTGCTTCAATTCAGGCATGTTAATCTCAGATGATATCAATATCATGCAGTGTTCAGTAGCAAAGAAAATATATTAATTTACCTATGAACATTTTATGGAACATTAATTTGTAACTACACGGACAGAAAATGAACACTGGTTTAACCCCTAAATACCACAATTCCCCAGTCCTGGCTTTAACTCGCAGTTGCAATTTTTGGCCACAAAACTCCACTGTATAAAATATAAAAGTTATAAGTTTAGGCATTCTATACATCAAACGTAAAGTGCCAGGGACATTCTTACCTTGCTTCTTACAGATAAATGACCGAGGCACATCACAGGTTATATCACTCCACCTCCCACTCCCAGTGTACATCTCTGAGGGGAAAATAAGGTACCACTGTAAATTTACATTCATCCACTTGATACCTAATTCTCTCTCACGTTGTAACATGAAGATAAGAAGCCAATAATTCCCGCTTCTTACAATTTGTAAAAACAAATAAAAACTTCACTGACTTAGATCAAAGGTGGTGTTAAGACACATACTGGTAACATCCAGACACTTAACAACCAACTTAAATTGGAAAAAGAACTTAAAACTTCCAGAACTACACCTTAATAAAATCTAAACAGTAAAACACATTCAGAGTAGAGGAACTTAACATATCAACATCAAAACAGACCAACACAAGCGATGGGAAGGTTCGTGCTGGGTCTGCCGGGCGCCCAGTTGAGGTACGAAAGGGGAGAGCCATCCACCCAGCCTGCACCGCCCCCGACCCCTCCATTCTCACCCTTCAGACCCACCCACACTGAAGCTCGACTCATCTCACTCCCCCCTGCCATCAGATCTGTAATTGTTGGACAAATGAGTTTTTTCTCCAAACTATTGCAAGCAACAGACCTTCATTATTTTTGTTAAACTGGTCATGTTTCCTGGCATACTTTGGAGGAATCAAGGTACACTAATGTACCAAATTCTTACTACCTCTTAAATCTATACTTACTCCATCCATACAAGCAAAACCACAAACTAACCATTAAGAAAGACCTGTTCCCTGTAGCTGGTAATAGAAACAAGGTCAGCCACTGATGACTGCTGGTATTGTTGTGTTTGACAGTAGAGGCGAGCTTCCTGGAATGGCAGGTCTCGGTGTATGGGTATATAGCAGAGGCCGGTGTCAGAGTCCTCACTCCAGCCTCCACCACCACATCCTGAGAGAGTGTGGGGTCATTAGGATTCATAGGGTGGTACTGTATTATTAAACTTACTCTTCGACGAAAAGTTCTCTGTGTCGCTCCGTTCCTATTATTTTGCAATGCGAATTTAGCGACGAAACGCCTTTTTATCAAAGAGTAATAATAATAATAATAATAATAATAATAATAATAATAACACCCTTACATCTCACATTCTCATAAGTTCCTTTTACATAAGTTCTTTTTTTTTTTAAGAGGTGTCTGTATAGAAATGAGATTGGGGGCTTGTATTACAGTTGAAATGTTGTACTGTATTAATACTTAAAGTGTCACAATTAAGTTCATATTTGTTCCTCAGTTTATGACAAAATAACTCCTGATCACACAGCAAAGTAAATTATGGCACACCAAGGAACTCATAACTCAGATATTAATAAAAGGCTGACCACAAAATATCTGCTGCTCTGTACATTGACTAGTCTAAATTTTCTTTTCATTTTTCACACACCATCAGCTCTGGGATTACTGGAGATGGTAGTCATTGGGGCGACAGGATAGTCAGACGCCGGCCTCCTGCAGGTGAAGGTACGGGGGAGACTGCAGGAGTCCGATACCCAGCGACCGTCAGCACTACGTATGCTGGCACACACTGCGTCATCCTCACCACCAGCATCGTCTACGAGGAATATTTATTGATAGATAATAACTAGAAGAACATAAAGTAGAGGGACATCACCTGGCAGAATAATTATTGAGGGGCTAAGATGCTTACAATTTGTTGATAAATAATGCAATATCTCTTCACAACAATGAGGCTACCAAAAATCTCTGTTGTGGAAGAATAGTGTACCTAATCAAAAACCACCAATCTGCCAATATTTTATAAGAACTACTGATCAAGAGTGTCCCAAGTTCAGTTCCTAATCTGGTAACTTTTCTATGATGATGGTGAGGTCTTATGTATTCCTCGTGAGAAATATTCCTGGTACTGCTTATTAGGACAGATATCACACTGACCAAAGACCTTTACATTGCGATCCTGGGAAAATAAACTATAACATTAATGTTAATTTTTTTCATCAGTGAAATACCAAGTCAAGTAAGGGGAGATTCTCTTATTGGTGAATTGAAAGGTCTGTGATTCCTCCAAACTATGCCACAAAACAGATCTCCTATTACTGTAGTACCATTGAGGGTGTCTGTTTCTTGCATAGTTTGGAGGAATCAGTATCGGTAGTCTTCAAAATCACCAACCAAAAAATCTCCTCTTAATTGGAGTAACCTGCTGTTGGAAATAAGGAGGTTCTGATTCCTCCAAACTATACCAGGAAACAAAATTCCTCCTATGAGACAACAAAGATGTGTTTTATGACAGAGTTTGGAGGGCAACATGTGCTCCAATTTGTCCACATCGGGTTACTCCCCTTAATAGATTCATGAAGAAAGACAACACAATTATAGGTATTTTCAAGATTGGCATCCCAGACTATAATATCACATTCCATTTGCATACTCTATAATTATGGTTCATATGCAGCATCCACGGAAACTATAAAAAAACTCAATGTATACTCCATTCAGTGTTGTAGAGACAAAATATGTATTCCCCTAAAGCTTCCTCCTGCCCCTACTTACCTTCCCCTAAAGCTTCCTCCTGTCCCTACTTACCTTCCCCTAAAGCTTCCTCCTGCCCCAACTTACCTTCCCCTAAAGCTTCCTCCTGCCCCTACTTACCTTCCCCTAAAGCTTCCTCCTGCCCCTACTTACCTTCCCCTAAACTCTAAAGCTTCCTCCTGTCCCTACTTACCTTCCCCTAAAGCTTCCTCCTGCCCCTACTTACCTTCCCCTAAAGCTTCCTCCTGTCCCTACTTACCTTCCCCTAAAGCTTCCTCCTGCCCCAACTTACCTTCCCCTAAAGCTTCCTCCTGCCCCTACTTACCTTCCCCTAAAGCTTCCTCCTGCCCCTACTTACCTTCCCCTAAACTCTAAAGCTTCCTCCTGTCCCTACTTACCTTCCCCTAAAGCTTTCTCCTGCCCCTACTTACATTCCCCTAAAGCTTCCTCCTGTCCCTACTTACCTTCCCCTAAAGCTTCCTCCTGCCCCTACTTACCTTCCCCTAAAGCTTCCTCCTGCCACTACTTACCTTCCCCTAAAGCTTCCTCCTGCCCCTACTTACCTTCCCCTAAAGCTTCCTCCTGCCCCTACTTACCTTCCCCTAAAGCTTCCTCCTGCCCCTACTTACCTTCCTCCTGCCCCTACTTACCTTCCCCTAAAGCTTCCTCCTGCCCCTACTTACCTTCCCCGTGTGGCCAGTTAGTGATGCCAAGAGGAGAGTGATCACACCACACCCAAGCTCCGCCTTCGTCTCTCACCCACTGCAGGCCAATCCAACCGCTTGACATCTGGTGATCTGAAGCAGAAAAAAAAAGTACTTAGAATAAAGCTTGAATGAGCACTATAAATGAAACATGTCACATTTTCAAGATAGGGCATATTGAAATTAGCCTGACCTTACCTGACCTTACCTAACCTAGACCGCATCAGACTACCGGGACCTAACCTGGGCAAACTAACCGGGACCTAACCTGGGCAAACTACCTGGAAATAACCGTGGTAAAGTACAGGAAATTACCAGGGCAAAATACTGGGACCTAGCCGGATCTAGCAACACTGCTACAAAATATCCAATTCTTTCAATAAATACCAAATAATGGCGTTCTGTTGTTTGGAATAGTATGGAGGAATCATTTGCACCAGATTTTCCGGATTCATTTGCTCCAGATTTACCAACACAAAATTTCCCCTTCAATTTAAAAAGGAAAAAAAATAAAAAATACAAAACCCTACATAATTATAAAAAAGGGACTCACTGTGCACAAAGTCCTGTTGGGTCCAGGTGAGTATAGAGGTGAGGTCAGCCCCTAACCCCTCACAGGTAGTCCGGGCTATGGTCCAACTCACCTGTTGAGCCATGAACAGGTAACAACCACCATCACAGTACATCCAACCAGGTGAACAATACAACCATTCTGTAGAGAGATAAGTTTAATTGTTAATATTTATGTATGTAGGTTTCCTGAGAGATGCATCTGTTATTACCTTATCTATTTCCCAAGAGACATGTCAGTATTTCCTGTTTCCCAAGAGATACGTCAGTTATTATCTATTTCGGATAATCTTTGGAAGCGTTTCACAAGAGACATGTTAAAATTACCGTATCTGTCTCCCGAGACACGACAGTAGCCTATTATCTATTTCACGAGAGACATGTCAGTACTGTATTATCTGTTTCCCAAGAGACATGTCAGCACTATCAGCTTCTCAAGAGACATGTCAGCATTATCTATTTCCCGAGAGACATGTCAGCATTATCTATTTCCCAAGACATGTCAGTATTATCAGTATCCCGAGAGACATGTCAGTATTATCTGTTTCCCGAGACATGTCAGTATTATCTGTTTCCCGAGACATGTCAGTATTATCAGATTCCCGAAAGACATGTCAGTATTATCTGTTTCCCAAGAGACATGTCAGTATTATCTATTCCCCAAGACAAGTACAGTAATTACAGTATCATCTCCTTTCCGAGAATTCTTTTGGAACACGGGGATAACTAATTGAGTAATTGGATAATCAATCAATAATTTGGGGAAAATCTGTGACAAAAAAGAAATTAGCCAAATGATGGAAAAGTCTAATTTTTAACAATCTATACTGTAAAATTAATGTTTTTCACCATAATTTTTCACTTTACTGCAAATAATAATAATGATAATGATAATAATAATAATAATAATAATAATAAAAATGATAATATATCCTAAAAATATATCTTCAAGACTTTAATGCGAACAATGAAGATGTAGAAATAATAATAATAATAATAATAATAATAATAATAATAATAATAATAATAATAATAATAATAATATATCCTCAATAATAATAATAATAATAATAATAATAATGAAAATGATAATATATCCTAAAAAATATATCTTCAAGACTTTAATGCGAACAATGAAGATGTAGAAATAATAATAATAATAATAATAATAATAATAATAATAATAATAATAATAATAATATATCCTCAATACTTTAATAATAATAATAATAATAATGATAATAATAATAATAATAATACTGTGATCATACTCGAATGCGTCCGCCATCTTGAATTCGGGAAGTTTGGAACAAAAACACAAAAAGTTGATAATTTTTTTTAATAGTTGGTTCAGTCAAAATTTAGTGAACCTTTGCCTTGTGTAGATGGGTGTAATGAATAAAAATGGGTGTAGTGAAATAAAGGGTGTAGTGAAGGGAAGTTACAGTGAAAAGAGCATAGTGAATGGAAGTTACAGTGAAAAAATGAATAGTGAATGAAAGTTACAGTGAAAAAAGGCATAAAGTTAGTGAAAGGAAGTTACATTGAAAAAAGGCATACGGTAGTGAAAGGAAGTTACAGTGATAAAAAAGGCATAACGTTTGTGAAAGGAAGTTACAGTGAAAGGGAGTTACAGTGTAAATATTCATAGTAAAAGGAAGTTACAGTGAAAAAAAGGCATAGTGAATGGAAGTTACAGTGAAAGTAAGATACGGAAAAAATATTCAAATCAAAGTGAATAAGCAGATGCAGTGAAAATAATCAAAACTAAATATATGATGAATAAAATGAAGAAAAAGTTAGTAGGTAATGAAAAAAAGTTGAAAGTAATTAGATACGGATAAAAGTAATAATATTTAACAGTATTGTGACATTTCAGGTGCAGATAAAGTAATGAAAATAAAGTACGTCAGGAAAATCAAGTAAAATATGGAAAAATGAATCAAATATAAGTGAAATATCTGATGAAGGAAAAAGAAAATTAATATACAGGGCCTTTCTCTCTCTCTCTCTCTCTCTCTCTCTAAGTTTAATACACATAGCCTACACACCCCACTCTCTCTCTCTCTCTCTCTCTCTCTCTAAGTTTCACACACATACACACACACACTCAAATAAGTTTCACACACACACACACACACACACACTCACTCTCTCTCTCTCTCTCTCTCTCTCTTTGTTCACCTTCAGTAGGGGCGGGTAAAAGGGCCTGACCCACGGGCACCTCACAGACGAAGTGACGTGCCTCCAGACAGTCAGTGGGCACCCAGGACGACCTCAGCTTCACGCCCGTGGTCCATACTGACGAAGGAAGGAAGGAAGGCAGACGAGGAGGTAAAGGTAGGTAAGTACTTGCTGATATATTGTTAAGGGGAAAGTATGTACAGTCGGCCTTAGGAATTCGTATACACCACTGTGACATCAGAGGTTCGTAACAACTAGAAAATGTGTACATAACATAAATTTCCCAACACCAAACATTTTTAGCAATTTTATATGACTAATATTTGAATCAGTCAGCAGAACAATCTCTACAGTAAGTGCAAAATAAAGACTTTTTAAACCAATGCTCTGTGTTCGAATTCCTGAGGCTGACTGTACGCTGTTGGTAAATCAAAGACCTTCCAATTCACCAACAATAGCATCTCGAAGGTATAATAATTTTCATGTTATAAGTAAAGGTATAATAAGTATATGTATGATAAAGGTATAAGTAAAGAGTAATTAGGCCTAAGGTATAATAATTTTAATGTCATAAGTAAAGAGTAATTAGGCCTAAGGTATAATAATTTTAATGTTATAAGTAAAGAGTAATTAGGCCTAAGGTATAATAATTTTAATGTTATAAGTAAAGAGTAATTAGGCCTAAGGTATAATAATTTTAATGTTATAAGTAAAGAGTAATTAGGCCTAAGGTATAATAATTTTAATGTTATAAGTAAAGAGTAATTAGGCCTAAGGTATAATAATTTTAATGTTATAAGTAAAGAGTAATTAGGACAAAGGTATAATAATTTTAATGTTATAAGTAAAGAGTAATTAGGCCTAAGGTATAATAATTTTAATGTTGTAAGTAAAGATTAATAATGATATAAGTAAAGAGTAATTAGGCCTAAGCTATAATAATTTTAATGTGTTTATAAGTAAAGAGTAATAAATTAGGCCTAAGGGAATTTTTAGGCCTATACAAATTAAGTAGTGTTTCCTGTACACAATAATATATACCTGAAACCTGGTAGAAGACACACGAGCTGTCATTGGTCACCAGGGCTGCCTCGGTGTCCTCAGGCGTCATGTAAGAGAAGCTGTGATTGGCTAGACTCTCACCGTTCGTCCAATAGAATTCGTCCTCTCCTTCCTCCTCTGTGTGGGTGTGTGGGAGGGAGGGTTGGTTACTTGGTTAGGCTAGGCTGGTAGAATGGGGAAGGTTACTTGGTTAGGCTAGGCTAGTTAGGCTAGTTGGGTTTTATTATGATGTTTTTTTTAGTTTTTTATTAATTGGTTTGTTTATTGGTTACCGGAGTTTTGTGGTTGGTTGATTGATTGTTGTTTGGTTAGTTTGTTTATTGGTTGATTGATTTGTTTGTTTATTTCTTGATCGAGTTATTTAGTGGTTTGCCTGGTTGTTTAGTTGTCTGGATAGTTTATTTATTGGTTGGTTATTTAAGTAATTTCTTATATACTGTATATATATTGTTAGTTGTATGGTTGTTTGTTTGTTTCGGTAATTTCTTATTTGGTTTGGTTTGCTAGGTAGCCTAATTGGTTTTATAGGGATACGTTAAGGGACCCTGTGGTGTAGTCAGAAAGTTGGAATTTATGGAGTCATTCAAATATAGTACCGAAACACCACCTATATGGAAGGAGCTTGTTTCGCGGCATAGTCAAGAGGAATCAGAAGCCTCCAATTCCCATACACGATGACAGGGTCCGCAATTAAATTGGGCTTGGAATGAATTCATTAGGCTACACTTGTTTTTTAATATAATGTTTAGCTTGAGTTAAATGGATACCGGTAGGTCGATTACACACACACACACACACACACTCTTAAATACCCTTCCCCCCCCATTTACACATCCTCCCTACACACACACACACACACACACACACACCAGTTCAGATCACCATACACACACACACACACACACACACTTACTAAAGAGCCCCAGCCAGACTGTATCGTGAAGGGGAAGGCGGTCCAGGAGATAGGCGTCTTCCAGTCTCTCCTCCAGTACTGCCAGGGACCCGCCCACCCCCTGGCAGGTATCTAGGGCGTGGGGCCACACTGCCACACCCACGCCCCCGCCCACGCCCGTCTTGTAGTAGTAGCACGAGCCGTCAAACTCCTCCCATCCAGCCACACACCCAGCTGTGTTTGTTTACATGTCATTGGTATACTTTTGATAGACTTGAGTGCCTTGATTACTCCAAACTATCCCAGGAAACAGACCCATATGAAGACAAATAAATGGTATCCTGTTGCTAATTCCTCCAAAGTATGCAAGGAAACAGACCCATATGAAGACAAATAATGGTATCCTGTTGTGATTCCTCCAAAGTATGCAAGGAAACAGACCCACCGGTAGATGAAGAAAAATAATGGTATCCTGTTGCTGATTCCTCCAAAGTATGCAAGGAAACAGACCCATATGAAGACAAATAAATGGTATCCTGTTGCTGATTCCTCCAAAGTATCCAAGGAAACAGACCCATATGAAGACAAATAAATGGTATCCTGTTGCCTGGAATTGTTTTGGGGAATCATTTGCTCCAGTCTTAGCCTACCACCCAAAACAATGTGCTATATACTCCCCTGAAATAAGTAGTTTGGAGGAATCATTTGCTCCAGATTTACCACCCAAAACAATGTGCTATAATTATACTCCCCTAAAATAAGTAGTTTGGAGGAATCATTTGCTCCAGATTTACCACCCAAAACAATATGCTATATACTCCCCTGAAATAATTAGTTTGGAGGAATCATTTGCTCCAGATTTACTACCCAAAACAATGTGCTTTATACTCCCCTGAAATAAGTAGTTTGGAGGAATCATTTGCTCCAGATTTACTACCCAAAACGATGTGCTTTATACAACCTTAAGTAGTTTGGAGGAATCATTTGCTCCAGATTTACTACCCAAAACAATATGCTACCTGTATATACCCACTTAAGTAGTTTGGAGGAATCATTTGCTCCAGATTTACCACCCAAAACAATGTGTTATATATACCATCTTAATTAAGGGGAGATTCTTTTGTTGGTGATTTTGAATTAAGGTCTCTGATTCCTCCAAACTATATAAGCCACGACACAAAACAGATCCCCAATTAAGTACCATTGAGGGTGTCTGTTTTATGGTATAGTCCTACATAGCCTAGTTAGGAGGAATCAGTAGCCCCCCAATTTACCAACAAAAGAATCTCCCCTCCCCCCTCCCCCACACCCCCTTAAATAATAATAATACAGTTAATTTATAATACAGTGTTGGTGGTAAATGTGGAGTAACTGATTCCTCTAAACTATTCCAAGCAACAACAGGACACCATTTTTTTTTTTTTTTTTTTTTTTTTTTTTTTTTATTGTGGTCCTGTTTCCTGGTATACTTTGGAGGAATCTATAGGCGCTGTTTCTTGGCATAGTTTGGAGAGAGGAGTACCCGGTATATAGCCCAGCCTAACCCTCCAATACCATCTTTCTCCCCCCCCCCTCCCCCCCAATACCATCTTTCTCCCCCCCCTCCCCCCCTCCCCCCCCGTGTTGGAGGAAATTTAAGGGGAGGGTATAGTTGTGGTACATTGGAGTGCCTTGATTCCTCCAAAGTATGGCAGGAAACAGAACCAGATTAACAGAAATAATGGTGTTCTGTTGCTTCTTGGAGTAGTTTGAAGGAATCGGTTGCTCCAGATTTACCAACACTGTACTCTCCCCTTAATTAACCCCACACAGTTTTGAAGTTGTTTGTTTACCTGCGTGTTTCTGACAGAGGTAGTGGTGTGTGTTGAGCCTCAGTCCAGTCATCCACTCCCCCTCAGTACCACTCCAACTCACACACACTCCACCCAGACCATCCACTGACCTGTAGGGGATGCATGGGGGAAGGAGGGGGACTTAAAGGGGGTTTGTAGGGGAGGAGGGGTGATTTAGAAAGGGGAGAGGAGGGAAGGGGAGAGGGAAAAGGGATAGGTATATAGTAAAGAGTTTTGTAGGGGAGGAGAGGTGATGTAGGAAGGGGAGGGGAGGGAAGGGGAAGGAAAGGGGATATTATTTTTTTGTAGGGGAGGAGGGGTGATGTAGGAAGTAGGACATTTATAGGGGAAGGGAGGGGAGCAATGTTGTTTTGTAGGGGAGAAAGTGGAGCATGTATAGGGGAGGGAAGGGAGAGGGAAAGGGGATAGGCATATATAGGAGAGGGGAGGGGTTTTATAGTGGAGAAAGGGTTGTAAAGGGTAAGGAATGGAGCATATATAAGGTAGGGGAGGGGAGGGGGAAGGAAATGGGGACTTGTTGGGAAGGGGAGGGAGGGGGGATGGAGGAAGGGTGATATGTATAGAGAAGAAAGGGGTGAAAAGGGTAAGGAAATGGAGCATGTATAAAAGAGGGGAAGGTAAGGAGAAATGTAAAGGGGGAGGGGGAGTAAGGAAGTGGGAATTACACAAAAGGTCAAAGAGGTAAAGAATGAAGGAATAAAAGAGAATAAATAAATAGATGGTGATAATGAAAAGGAGGAGGAGGAGGAGGAAAGGGAGGAAGAGTAGGGGTATATAGGAGGAAGAGAAGGAGGACGAGAAGGAGGACATAAATAGAAAGGGATACAGCTTGATTGATATTAGGCACCGCAACAGCGAGGTCATATAGCGCCAGAAGAAGGTGTAGGATAGAAGGAAAGGAGTTAGAGTGAAGGGAAAGATCATAGAAAATTGAAGGGAAGGGAAGGGGGAGTTGGGATGTATGTACGTATGCAGAGTACTGTTGTTCGAACCTTCAAACTTCGCCTGGTTCATCGTACCAGGGAATAGGGACACAACTTCTGACCGCGAGTGTACTGTTACTACAATTTAAAGACTGTACAGCCATGTCTGATACTGCTGAACCAGGGTCCAAGGAGTGTTGGACAGCAACTGAAAAGAGTTCGAAAAAGTGAGTCTCCTCTCTCAACGTTGAGAATGGTTTGGAAAATTCACTTATTCACACTGTGTTCAGTTGGTGTCCAATACTCCTTGGACCCTGGTCCACCACTATCACCCATGGCTGTATTTACATTAAAGAGAACAGAGTGTAACTTTTGCTTCGTCATTTCTCTCAGTGGCCCCGGAAACCCGTTCGGTTACTCCCTCTTATCTAAAAGGAGGTCATAGGGTTTAGGGGGGGGGGGATTAGATGGCTACTGATTCCTCAAAAAAAAAAAAAAAAAAAAAACTATGCCACGAAACAGAATCCTTCCCAATGAAACTATATAGTGAGATTGTGTTTTATAGCAAAGTTGAAAAATAAAGGAAATGGAGCATGTTGGGGAGGGGGGGGGGTGAAAGGGAGCTTGTATGTAGCCTATAGGGGAAGAAGGAAGGAAGGGGATTTGTAGGAGTGGAAGGGGGGGGGGGTTGCATATATAGGGAAGGAAGGAAGGAAGGGGATTTGTAGGGGGGGAAGGGGGGTTTGCATGTATAGAGGAGGGGATTCGTACGGGAGGAATATGTAACGTGGGAGTGTAGGAGACTGTAATTATATGTACAGTCATGGTCAATAATCCTGCAACACCTACCAATGAGATGGATTCGAAAAATAGCTGTTGGTCTCTGCAATATTGGTTCATAAGATTCAATCAAATGGCTCGCTTTTATTCATCAGGTTGCAGGACTTTTGACCATGACTGTACAGTAACTTATAAACATGTGAATAGTCTATACTTCAAATGTACATCTAAGGTCATTCATAATTATTACTTAGAAGGGAATTTGTACATTTTCACAACGATAAAAAAAAAATAAATGCACACACACACACACACACACACACACACACACACACACACACACATACACATACACACACACACACACACACACACACACATATATGGAATGCTGGAATGTGCGAAAAACGTGTATA
>JAWQEG010003369.1:7500-55418 GCA_033782935.1 Petrolisthes cinctipes | reverse complement strand
CAATATAATATCACCACCAGCAAATATAAAAGTCTACGGACACTGCAACCCACATTTTAATTCCCGTGTCCCTTTTTCTTTCAACACCAATTCTACTTACTTAGCCTACATAGTGAGGTCAATTAAGTTTATTTTCTTTATTAAATTACATCTTCAAGTATAAGGAAACTGAACAAAGTCTACGGACAAAAATAACCACACTGTTACATACTATTTTGAAGGCAATCACCTGCTGGAGCCTGGGCATTTCAAGTCCCGTCTTGTTCTTTCAAAAGTTTCACGCATTGTTGGTGTTGTTGTTAAAGTTCCGGTTCACGCCGTCGTAAAAGCTTTGTTCCGAATAAGCCGGCATATCGCCATGTTCCAAGGGCCACTATACTCATGTTCTGGTCTGGTAATGGGGAGAGAACTACCCGGTATATATCCTACCTGAACATAAACCACAACATTACACGAAATGTCGATCGTGCACGACAAGGTGTATAATTATGTAATCTAATGCTACCAAACCATTTTCTCTGCTGTTCTAAATACATTCTGACCCTTAATTTCTAGATTGATATAACATTTGTGTATAAAATATGCTTTATGTATATCTATTATCCTCTCACCACCTATAATACCGACCGTCTATTCTACCTCTTATCACATCACTTAATATTCTTCAACCAGCCACCACCACCACCACCACCAACAACAACAATAATCATCTAATCTATTCGCTTGTTTACCACACGCACGTCTATATTCCCACTTGTCATTATACGAGAAATGTTATATCTATTCCCATGGCCGTTCTATAACCACACGGGCAATTCCAACCTGACGCCAACCATCCCAATCGTTCATGCAGCCTGCCACATGAGCTCTCATCAAACAACCCATTAAACTGGAATACATGACCATTACAATCACCATTAGCTATTTCCCTCTTGCTTGCGCTTCCACTCCATCCTCATCATCATCCTCTTCTTCTTCCCACTACATCTTCATCATCCTCTTCCTCTCCCCACTGATCACCTCCTCTCCCACTTCATCCTCCTCATCTTCTTCCTCTCCCCACTGATCACCTCCTCTCCCACTTCATCATCTTCTTCCTCTCCCACTTCCTCTTCCTCTCCCCACTGTTCACTTCCTCTCACACTTCATCCTTATCCTCATCATCCTCTTCCCGTTGTTCACCTCCTCTCCCACATCATCCTTATCATCCTCTTCCTCTCCTCACTGTTCACCTCCTCTCCCACTTCATCCTCATCATCCTCTTCCTCTCCCCACTGATCACCTCCTCTCCCACTTCATCCTTATCATCCTCTTCCTCTGCAGCTTACCTCCTCTCCCACTTCATCCTTATCCTCTCCCCACTGTTCACCTCCTCTCCCATTTCATCCTCATCATCCTCTTCGTCTTCTGACTGTTCACCTCCTCTCCCACTCCATATCCTCATCATCCTCTTTCTCTCCCACACTCCATCCTCATCATCCTCTTCTCACTCTTCACCTCTCCTCCCTTCCCTCCTTCATTCCCCTTGCCCTCCTCATTTTTTCCATAACCTTCTGTTATGTCTTTTACCCTCCAGTTTCCTCCCATTCTTCCTTTTTCACTTCACTTGTTACACTCTTGTCGTTCCCTTCCTCCTCTCCCTTTACCTCCACCACCCCCCACGTTGTCCTCTCCCCGCGCTCCCCCACCTCTCCCCTTGTCTCTATCCACTCACGGGTCACATTGTCAGCATATTATAATTCACATCACGTCCTATATCCAAACCCCGTCCTTCACCAGTCCTATTATGTATGAGTGGGAGTGAGAATAAATAAAGTTACCCTATGTACGGTATGTTTTATTGTTGTGCATGAACCCAAAACCTTTTCAGTCTATTAACGTCATACAAAGCTATTACGTATTGCATATACCTGGCAAGTGTTGCATAGATACGGAGTCGCCATCAATATCATTTGATCGAATAATTAGATGTGAAATAAATGGTCACAAAATATAGAGAAGTTGTGTTACGAGTATATATATATATTTATTAGTAACTTCCTCGACATACGTATTGCCAAAATATTTTCAATAAGTTTTTGTTGCTTGAACTCGACGCTCAGACATCTCACCAGATACCTGACGGGAGTGATATTTTCACGAAGGCCCGTCCGTCACCCGAGAGACGAACGATAATATTGGAACGGTCCCAGATTGTGGAAAATGACAAACACGGGAGAAACTCGACACCACGATACATTTTGAGAGGAAAACAGTGACGTCATGCAGTTGGTGCTGTTAAGGGGGTAGGTAATACACTTTTGGTATATCGTAGTGCCTTGATTCCTCCAAAGTATGCCAGGAAACAGGATCATATTAACAATAATAATGGTGACCTGTTGCTTATAAGAGCTTGGTGGAATCAGTTACTCCAGATTTACCAACACTACACTACCCCCTTAAATTTGGCGCTCCCATGAGTCCACCAATATTGATCCGGAGACACGAAGGACAGTTTTAAAAATGTGACCGGCGACGATTTTCAGTGGCGGGTGCTGGCGACGGATACTCACTTCAATTCACTCACTTATTTCAAAATTAATTCGGAGAAGTGGAGCGATAAGATGAAAATGGACAGAACTGATACTCGTGAAATATCAAATACATTCAATTCGTGAGTGTGTGTGTGTGTGTGTGTGTGTGTGTGTGTGTGTGTGTGTGTGTGTGTGTGTGTGTGTGTGTGTGTGTAGGGATACATGCCTACGTTTTATATACTTCTTTTTTTATTAGATTCTAGCACCATCAAGTTTCTCTATCGGAATTCTATTAGGCTATCTGATAAAGCTCTCCACAATGATAACAGCACATCACAATTAATCTGTATCTCAATGCACCACGTCTACTACCGGTAATTTAATCTGTATATACTCCAGCTGTGTGGTATTGATTTGTCTCTGTTAGTGGGAATCGTTCCAAGGTCGGCCTCCTGAGTGACGAGACTGAGTGTGTTAAGCGGAACGTTACCAAAACACGCACATAACCAAAACACGAACACTCACACCAAAACACAAACATTAAAAAATAACACATTACCTTTCCTCTATCTCTTTATTCTGAGGAAGACCTGTATCTCAACAAGACCATTAATAGATCAACCCACAGTGGAATAATTAATGTTCGTCCTTGTGATAAACCAACAGCCGGGTGTGTGTGTGTGTATGTGTGTGCATGAAGGCAATTAATTATCCACTTCAAGGTACCAGTCAATTACCGTCAAGGGGGGAAAGTTTAGGAGGGGGAGTACGACTTTGCAAGCGAAATAAATGGACACTAAATACTTTACTGCAAACTGTACCACAGAACAGAGCATAATTTTATACTGACGACATCTGTGTTGTGATATAGTTGGTGGAGGATTATGAAACCTTCATTTCCTTGATATCACTGGCCCCTAAACGGTGCTATAGTCCTATATATCGATTTGGGATTATACATGGGGTTCTCACTGTGGCTAACATTCGACCATTTTTATCAGCAAAGGGGAAACCTCGTGACTTTGAGAGGGCAACATAGCCTACCCTCATATCATTTACGTTCTCTTTACATATTCACTTTCTTTATACATCATTCAACTCCCTCGTACACTCTCCTTATAACATACCCCTTACCCACACTCCTCTTTTTTTATCCCCCGCACTCTCCTCCGATACTCCCACACTTTCCTCATAGTGTTCAGCCTTCACAGCCTCGTCATAAACCCATCAAAGCCTTTTCCTCCTCCCTTTCCTCCTCCTCCTCCTCCTCCTTGTGTCTTCCTCATATAGCCTCTCCCTTCCTCACCTCTTCCGTTAATCCTGAATCCTGAGAGATTTACAGAATCTATTAATTTTACACCTCGCATGCTGTGAATTAATCCGACCTTTAATTGAATGTTCTAGTATACACACATCATCACCACCATGACCACCACTCGGGCTGTCAACGAAGGTGAGAAACAACTGGAAAATCATTCACTCACTACCCACGCTCCAACACTTGCTCTGAAACATACGGTAACATCACTGAAAGTACCTTGCGTTAAATCCTAGTATAAAACTAGTAGTAGTTCTAATTTGGTACCATGAAACAGGAATAGCTGATAAGAGCACGACAGGATCGTTACAGGCATCTATTTAGTTATATACCAGTTAGGTTTATTTTGAATATATAAAGTCGTAAAACGCGAAAACTGATGGGTAACCTGGATACTCAGTGCCTGGTGTGATGTTCCATCTCTCTCTCACACACACGTGCGCGCGCACGCGATTCCCCAAGCTCTCCGTCCCAAAACCTTTACATAATAAACCTATACCTTTCCCGACCTTTCCCACCCAAATCCATAAACCCACACATCCACTACCCACACATCCCTCCTCCCTGCCCTCCCCCCTCACATACACATCCCTCTTCTTCCCTCACCTGACAGACAGCCTAGGGAGGTAAGAGCAGCAAGGAGCAACAGGTGTATTCATTAAAACTTGCACCACCACTAACAACAATAATGACAAAAAGGCATCCCAGACTTGCTTGGGATTAAAACAGGAATGGGGAAGAGGGGGAGGGGATAATATCTGTAGGCGCCCGGGCTAATATTCCAGCTACTTTTCTCAAGTTTGGTATAATTTCTGTTTATTTGGGATATTTCTTCAGATATAACTGGGTGGCTTCTCCAGCTAAAAATACATACACAACGGCTTGGGTTGAAAAAAGGTCAGATGGGTAAGGCATCCTGGAGGGCAATGTTTACCGGGGCTTCTGCTAGCTTAATTTTTTATACGGTACCTTCTTGGTTGGGTTAATCTGTGAGCTATTGTTTCTGGGCTGGGTAAGATTCTGGCGTCGTATTATAGTGTGTATTGGTGAAGAAAGTGAAAATCGCGCATTGAGGTATCAGACAAATGGAATATTAAGGGTGAAAAAGCAATGAGGTCGACGTGTGGGGGAGACAAAGTGAAGTGGGGAGAGACGAAATGGAGTTAACGAAGTGGAAAGGGGAAACATGAGATGGAGTGGGAAAATAAGGTGAAATGATGACATGAACAAGTGAAGTAAAAAATGGAGGACTGGATTGGTGAAATATTGAGAGACTAGGAGTGGGGAAGTGAAGGCAGGTTGAGTACCGTAGGCCTATAGGGGGAGCGTGTACGTGGAGTGGATGAGAGAGTAGGAGTGGGGCAGAGAGGGTGGTGGTGCATGGTTACTAAACGACGAAGCAGGGGGAGAAGTGAAAATAAATGGTAGTAATAAAAATCTGACCCCAATGATAAATAGCTGTTGGGTAGGCTTGCGTAAAGTGTAAACATGAAATATGATGGCGAAAGGCAAGTTGTGTAAGGCGTGAAAAATAACAGTGGTGAAAGGCAATTTGGGTCTTAGTGCAGTCTATATAAGGTGTAAACGATAAAGTATTGTAAGGCAGGTTAAGGTTGTGTCAGGTGTAATAAGTAGAAGGACGGCTGGGGTTACGTGTGGTGCCAAAAATAATACGTAGACTTGATAAGACTAATCACGAAGGTCTCATTAACTTCACCGGATTAATTCAGAAGTTTTACATCTGACGTCCCTGATGCTCAAATTACACGGAGGGAACCAGGAGGGGAAGATGGAGATATGTTGGAAGGAAAGGAAACTATTGCTGTTGAATAATTTTTGAAGATATATATATACCGGTACTGGAAAAAACGTGGAAGAACTTTGAGGACAAGTTGATGGAGTGACGTAAAGGACTTTTTTTTCGATGAAATGTGGAGACGTGAAAAACACGAGAACGGAAGTTTAGCAAGTGTTGAAAGGAAAAATGGAGAATAAGACAAAACTTCAGGATCAACTTCAATAAGTCTTTTCAACCTGAAGTGACAAAGAGGTTCGGTGTCAATAGGAGGATCACATTAATAAATCTTTCTTTACAATGACCTCTTTACTGAAGACCAATCAACTCGCCACACACAACAAACATTACGGTACATTGCCTTCCCTTTCTGAACCAGCTGACTACTAACTAACTAATTGGCTAAATTTGTACGTCAGATATTCTCAAACTTTCCTACTAAACATTTTCACCGGATGGGCCAAAAAAATTATGTTTTAAATTAGGAGTTTGCAGCGCTGTGATTTTTATTTTAAAAAGCTGACCTCATTTCTGAAAAAAAATATCCCCGAGCTCAATTTCTACTTTCAGCGTCACTCTTTCATCTATATCAGGGTAATTACCAATGTGAAATATGTAGGAGTGGTAGTGTGGTGTGGCAGTGTGGTGTGGTGTGGTGTGGTGTGGCAGTGTGGTGTGGTGTGTAGTGTAGTGTAGTGTAGTGTGGTGTGGTGTGGTGTGGTGTGGTGTGGTGTAGTGTAGTGTGGTGTGATGTGGTGTGGTGTGATGTGGTGTGGTGTGATGTGGTGTGGTGTGATGTGGTGTGATGTGATGTGGTGTGATGTGGTGTGATGTGATGTGATGTGGTGTGGTGTGATGTGGTGTGGTGTGATGTGGTGTGGTGTGATGTGATGTGGTGTGGTGTGATGTGGTGTGGTGTGATGTGGTGTGGTGTGATGTGGTGTGTGGTGTAGTGTGATATGGTGTGGTGTAGTGTGATATGGTGTAGTGTAGTGTGTGGTGTGGTGTGGTGTGTGGTGTGGTGTGGTGTGGTGTGGTGTGGTGTGGTGTGGTGTGGTGTAATGTGGTGTGGTGTAGTGTGACGTGGTATGGTACTTGTGTTAAAAGTAGTGGTGAAGATGGTAATATTGTAGTGAGGAAAGGTGGTGTTGATGAAGGTATAAGAGGCTTAGCTTAGGGGTAGTGGAGGTGGGGAGGGGGATAGAAGGGGTGATGGCAATATTAGAAGGGGAGGGGAGGGACACGGAAGAGAGCCATAATATAGCTCCATCACTTCTCATTAACACGAAGATGGAAAGACAACACATACATACACACACACATACACACACTGAAAACAGACATGTGGACGACTCACCCTTCATGTCACTCATCCACCAATATGTATGTATGCAGGTATGAGTTATAAATAAACTGATATCGACGACGTAAAGTTTGCATACATTTTTCCAACTTCTCGTGCGGTGAGCTTTTCCCCGTTTCCTTTTCCTCGCCGACTACAGTTTATTTATGGGTCTCGGTATAATATCTGGATGTGTTGCCTTAAATCTGTCCCTGAATTTCGCCACAGTTTCATGTAGAATAGTAAGCCTAGTGTGAGTACGAGTCTCACGTCAGTCCGTAGTGATTTTCGTCAAGGATGTAATGAAAACGTCAAACATTCACCAGCATTACATAAGGAGAAGTATAATCATCATTAGGGATCCATTTAGCTGGGGGAATAGATGATGACTCTAATATCTCGGGGGGGGGAGGGGGAGGGGGGGGTTGGAATCAGCAGGAATCCTTACGTTTCTTTCATGTTGGGAATAATTTTCGTGGATTATCATTCTTGATAGCCCTTTATATATTGCTCTGGGGTAGGTCACGCTCGATCCTACCAACTTATTATATACGGCCTCTGCTCGATCCATCAGTCTATATGGACGAGGGTGGAATATGATGTATGACAATGGGAAATATTCGTGGCACTTTCAGATGTTCGAATATCATGCTCTCTGCCTGTAGTTTTATGCGTCTGCAGCGAAGAAATTGGCCATAACCCCTGAATGGGTATCTCGATTGACTAACATTTGCTGTAATCTTCTGGTTAAGCATTTTAATGGTACATTTGGTCTTCCACAATTTGCGCAACGATGCGCCGTTTTCGCTATCTAAGGATTATAGAAATAGTATCGTTATTTTAAATAAGGATACGTCTGGTTAAGGGGATAGTATACTTATGGTATTTTAGAACACCTTGATTCCTCCAAATTAGGCTATGCCAGGAAACCAGACCAGATTAACAACAATATTGGAGGCTAATTTCTTGGAATAGTTTGGAGGATTCAGATGCTGCAGATTAACCAACACTTTACTACCTCCGTAATTTAGACTGGGAGAGGTCAGGGCAGATATGACTAAACAGCAACATGTATGACTTGTAACGTCACGTTGGATAAATTCAGGTTAAGTCAAGCAATTTGTCGGTCAAGTAAAGGACGCCAGAAATTGCTTGCGTGCACAATAAAAGGTGATCAACACTTATAAACGCCACTTGTAAGGTTTTAATGTGACACACACAAACATATACAAAGTGATTACACTAACTCTAAACCACGGGCTCTTCTGTGACTATGTTACATAAAGGTGGAATTTGTCTAGGTAGCCTGCATTATGTAATATACTTACAGTTAAATTAAGCCGTATATTCGGTAAAATTATTTTTTACAGAACCCAACTTTCTTCCCCATAAATAAATAAATAAATAATAAACCGATAAATAAATACAGCGTCAGCTAGCAGGGGCCTAACTGCGTCAATACTCTCTGGTTAGGCTAGGTCAAGAGAGAGAAGTTGGGTTACATAACGACATGTGCCGCCGGTATTCATGCAGAGGTGGTGGTCATCTCACCCCCACCCCCCTTGCAGGAACACCTTGCAACACCGGTTAAGGGAGGGTGCAGGTGTGGGGGTTACTGCAGTGTGTGTGTGAGTGTGTGTGTTGGAGTGATCCTGGTTACAGTGTAGGCTATTGATTGTGTGTGTTTGTGTGTACGCAGGAGGAAGGCCTAGGCCTATACGTGCATAAAATGGTGCATTTTTATTAGTGTAGTGTTATAGCGTTCCAGTAGTTTAATTTGAAGGTGATGCAGAACTATTAAACATGACTGTACTTTATATGTTATTCCATATGTATCAGAACGTACTGTATAATTCTGTGTATGTATTTCTCAATGTATAAGAAAATTTGTAGAAATTTTCAAGTATGAGTCTGTAATATGCATATATGTTGACTATACGTATGTGTATATTGGTTGGCATGAGTGTCCGTGTGGGAAAGTAATCTATGCGTGCATGGGTATAATTATGAATATCTACCGTACGAACACTGTAATTATTTCAACCTCACCCTGGACACGCACTTAACCTGTACACAAACACACACGTACACCACATACACAACATATTTGTTTAACACAATCATTCACACACACAGGACTGGTGCAGAACTTCACATTTACCTTGAGTTCAGTGCTTTCAGGTAGTAGGCTATATACGTGCAAAAGTTTACAATTGAGGCTTAGAACTTTGCTATGCTTAACTCTTTTTCCACTTTCTTTACACACAGCGGATAAACATAGGATTAGGTGGTATTCTCCGCCGAAAAAACAAACACACAGCAAAAACCAATTATGTACAGTTGTGTTTCATGTTGCAATTAGGCCTAGCGATACAACCTATTTGTGCACTTTTTATACGGGTATACTGTATATCAGTCATTTCGAGTCCATTGTTAACTAAGGCCTTTCCAAAACTTCATGAGTGTTTATGTTTGGTTTGAAAAATTGTGGCAAGTAACCTCACCTATCTACCAAATTAAGATCTGGTGAGATTGAACAGCTGCAACCATTATTCAACATTGTCACTTACTCATCAGTGGATGGGTGAACATCTGATATGTGTGTTTGGGGGGGGGGGGGATCATTACCCATATATCTTAACTATTACTACTTAATATCCTAAACACACTAGTTAATGTGGCCTTATCAGCTAGTTCATCACAAAAGATAAGGGTGAATTATGGGTGGCTATGAACTTCTGTGCCAAATGACACAACATCCAAAATCAATAATGCTATGAGCAGAGAACCTAACATAGAAGAAAGTATAACATATTGGCCTAGTGCAAAAGAATAATTTCCACACAACCTGATGAACAGTGAATCCATCTGTGAGTGTGAAGGAGAGAGAAAAGGTTGCAGAGCTCAGTGATGCACCATTGAGCGATGTCCCCTAGAAAGGTCATTACTAAAGATAGCTGGGTCAGCCTTGGTCATGGTGGAGAAAGGGGTAGGGCAGGAAGGGGAAAGTAAGGAATATGAAGGAAAGGAAAGGAATGGATGTGGAGGGGAAGAAATGTGATTTAGTGAGGCACCACTGCAACGGCAGTCTTGCGAGACCCTAACCATTATCAGATCAGGCTGGTAAATTATTTTTACATTTAACTTCATCTTTGCAGACTTTATTTAATATACAGGCACACAGCAGTTTTGTTCTCTAGCAATATTACATTATTTACTGAAAATTCATATTTGCTTTACACTTCCCTGTCAGCATAGCCTAGCCTCCTATGTACAAAATATTTCAATAGTGTAGGCTATGGCACTACTGTATAGTATTCAAAAGAGTAAAATAAAATATGGTATATGCCTCAGGTTTAAGCTTACCATACATATATCCTTAAAACAAAAAATTTAATCCCTATATACTGCAGCTACCGGTACTGTACTCATACATTACTTTAAAATATTAACCAATGATATGCCATAATATTTCAACCACACACCAGATAACAGGAGCCATTACCATCACAGCACAATAATGATTCCCAAGGAGTCAGAAACAAGCATGGGAAAGATTTCCCTCCTGACTTCCTTGTGAAGAAATTGGGTATTTTAGCTAACACTTGATTGAGACAATTCCTATTTAAAAATCACTAACAACCATTATTGATATCTTATCCCACTACTGTTACTGTATATGCTACATATACAGTACTAGTAACCCAACTAACGGATACAATGAATGCCGACAGTAAAAACTAACATAAAAATGATCTTCTATGGGGTGTGAATTGGGTTCCATAATATAACTTTTATATTCCTCCACTGCATACAGAAAATACTGTACTGAAATGACACAAATGAATGTAAAGAGATTAACGTAGAGGAAAGCTTAAGAATACAGGGAGGGTAAAACTATGTTATCATTCCTCCATCCATTGGTGTTTTTTGGAGGAGAGGATCATCTTGGAATGTAAGGATATGATGTTTTTTTTATGAATTAATTGTCGGATATGAAGTACAGGTATTTTTGCTGCTTTTTATAATGAATTTTTTACAAGAAGACAAACCAACCAGACCGGACCTAACCTAACATAGACTGAGGCATCCTCCAGCCCTAACCTGGGTCCTTCAGTCTTAGACTTTGGCATCCTTCGGTCCTAACCAGGATATTTTTTAGCCCTAACCTTGGCTTCCTTCAGTCCTATCCTGGGTTTCATTCGGTATCGTACTAACCAGCGCATCAATCTTCAGTGTCAATAGCATTAATTTTCGACAAGCAATTAAAAAAATAAAGGTATTTACTGAAAGAATTACCGTTTTGCAGCAGTGTTGCCAGATCCGGCTAGGTCCCAGTATTTTGCTCCGGTCATTTTCTGTACTTTACCACGGTTATTTCCCGGTAGTTTGCCCAGGTTAGGTCCCGGTAGTTTGCCCAGGTTAGGTCCCGGTAGTTTACCCAGGTTAGGTCCCGGTAGTCTGCCCAGGTTAGGTCCCGGTAGTCGTATGCGGTCTAGGTTAGGTTAGGTTAGGTTAGGTAAGGTCAGGTAAGGTCAGGCTAATTTCAAAATGCCCCATTTGAATATGCCCTATCTTGGAAATGGGGCATTTACAGAGGAAATGCCATAGAAGAAATAGTCTTAGAATAGTCTAAATAAGTGGGTAATGAAGGTAGAAAAACCGTACGCAATAATGGTAATTCGGTATACCAGTAATTCTTTCAATATTTACCAAAATAAATATAAAATCCTTCATTCCAAGATTATCCCCGGTAAAAATTGAATGAATTACCGTTATTGCGTACGGTTTTTCTACCTTCATTACCCACTTATATAGACCATTCTAAGACTATTTTCATCTATGGCATTTTCTCCGCAAATGACCCATTTCCAAGATAGGGCATATTCAAATGGGGCATTTTGAAATTAGCCTGACCTTACCTGACCTGACCTAACCTAACCTAGACCGCATCAGACTACCGGGACCTAACCTGGGCAAACTACCGGAACCTAACCTGGGCAAACTACCGGGAAATAATCGTGATAAAGTACAATAAATGACTGGGGCAAAATACTGGGACCCAACCGGATCGAGCAACACTGCTGCAAAACGGTAATTCTTTCAATAAATACTTTATCCCCTCCCCCCCCCAAAAAAACACTAATGTATGGAGAAATTATTCCATAGTTTATCAACAGAGCACTAAGTTATGTTAGTACAACTACTGTACTTGACTTACCCTGAGTGTTGTGAAGCAGCGTCCTCGTTCTCATCAGCTGACCCCTTAACACTCTGCTCTGAAGCATTGGCTGAGGCAGGTGAGGGCTGCTCTTGGGGACTTGCTGTCTTGGTTTCTCCTTCACCGCCCCCTTCTCCACCTTCTTCCTTACCACCTTCCTCCTTACCCTCCTTCTTGAACCATGACCCCAGGCTGGTTCCCAGGCCAGACACCTGGCTTGACACGTTGGTGAACATATTCATCCTCCCTCACTATCTTTCCAAGGACTTATGTCCCTTAAACAATTCTTTCTGGGACTAACTTCCCTCCGTGAGCCTATTACCAAGTGAAGATATTCTGGCCAGCCTTTTCCTCCCAGTACCTCAGCTCTGACTCTCTCCAAGGTAGTCCCAGCCTCTCGCGGCGACCCAGACTTGTAAACCTGCTTAAGATTTGGTTCGCGTGGTTCCGTGTTCCTGACCAAGTCTCTAGGGCCTGGAAAAAATTCTGGGCCTTAATTCCGCCAAGGAGTGTGTCCTGGTAGGTCAGGACGTCACTCGGCCATCACACTCACTGAGAGGATGACTGGGGTATAAGGCCAGAGAAATCAATAAACCGAGCTGTCAGGGAGAACAAAGGTCGGATGATTATATAGATTCTAATCCTACTCTTCAATTCTCATACGTCAAATATTTAGGGTTCCATTCTTCATAATACGATTTAGTGGGGTTGGTTGGGTCCTAAACAGAGACTCGAGATCTTCTTACAACGTATATATTCTTGACTCTGGGAGAGGCGGTGAATTTAAAAGTCTCATATTCAGAAAGGGATATACAATTACATATTACATATAAGTTAATTAACATTGCAGCCTTAATCGAAAGTTTAAAGGAATAATATAACACTTATTCAACACAAAAAGCACTTTGAAAGATATGAATGAAATTGGGAAGAAAGAAGACTAGAGTAAAGTAGTGGTTATTTAATTAATATCGATCCTAATCAATATGACGTGTATGTCAAAACAATTGATAATACTGTAAGTACTTCATGTATTTAACAGTGCAGTGAGTTAGAGTGTGTTGTGTTCTAACCATGACACTAAATAATGCATTGCAACTGACTATATAGTTGTAAAACATTCTACTTCTCTTTCTGGAGGAATTTTCTTTAAAATATACAACGCAGCAATATTTCATGCATAGTTTACAATAATCAGCAAGAGTCAAAGGAAGTAATACTGCTTTAAGGAAAAAAATATTAATTTCCATGTTGCCATGCTGGCAGATACATTTTTTTATGTCCTATTCAGCAGAAACAAACATTTTCTATGATGAAGCTATATTTTATCAAAGAAAATGTAACAATGAATAAGATTGACAACATATACTATTATATTTTTTTCATAAAACAGCATGTATGTGCATACTGTGTATGATCCATTTTTATATCTATACAATTGCAATCGCTTTGTGGTGTGAGAAACGGCATAAAATAAGAAATAGAAATAAATGTGTGTGCAATAGCATACTGCGACAAGCGAGATTACTTCGTCCACAGGAAGGGCATCCTTCTCACTGCTTCCACCACCTCACGGAGAAGAGGTGTCCTTCACTGTGGAGGAAGGAAGGGCGAGGAGGCTAACAACGTAGCCAGACTTGATGGTGGGCAGGTCCTAGGCTCACTCCATGCCCGTGGGAGGAAGACGGCTGACGCCCAACCAACGCAGCGACAGCAGCAGCAGGCAAATATCTTCACCGTCTGCACCAAGACTGCTGTTGCCTTAGCTGCAGAAGGCCTAGGTAGTATCTCTGACCTCCTCCTGGACATTTTCAGGAGAAATGGCTTACCACCAATAGCCATTTCTCCTGATCTACAACCACCCACCACCACCACTACCAAGAAACGAGGCAGCAAGACGGCACGACGGGGGAAGGTGCAGAATGGATCCGCCACCACCACCCCCTTCGGCCCATCTCCGTCGCTGATTGATGCTGCCTAACCCACTCAACCGGGGAAGCAGTGGGAAGGCACCACCACCACCACCTGAACCTTCCCAGCAGGACCCCGAGACGGAATAGGACTCTGACACCAGCTCCTGCTCCAACACCACCAGCAAGGATGACACCAGTGACAACATGGACCTGAAAAATGGAGGGGAATGGCAGACGGCCGGGAGGAGGAAGAGGAAAAGGAGAAGGATGGACAGCCAGTCATCATTACAACAGCTGGCTGACACCACAAAATTTTGGATTACCGCTTCTCCTCGCCTTGACCTTTTCCAACAACATATTTCAAAAGGACGTGACTCCGACATCTTCCAGGTCAAGGAAGAATGGAATACCCCAGTACGAAGACCACTTTGGTGATTTGTATAAGAGAAGAAAAAACTGAGGATTGCCTTAATGCCCCAAAAAAGGGTGATAGGCATTAAGCCAAAACAACAACACTCAAAAGGTCACTCACCGGCAGCAGCTCCAGCTGGACACACCATCTCCTGTCCGCTCTAGCCCACTACGCTCCAGTTCCAGCCTGCCTCTCTCCAGTTCCTGCCTGCTGTCCTCTACAGCCTACTATCAGTTCACCGCTCTCCTGCCTGCTGCTGCTGCTCACCTACCTGCTGCTGCTGCTCACCTGCCTATTGCTGCTGCTCACCTGCCTGCTGCTGCTGCTCACCTGCCTGTTGCTACTGCACACCTGCCTGCTGCTGCTCCTCACCTGCCTCACCTACGGCCTACCAGGCGCTCACCGCTACCTGCCTGCTGCTCACCTGGCCTCCGCTACCGACGCCGCTGCCTGCCCATCACTACTATCTGCCTCCTGCAGTGCACATACCTGCTCGCCGTAGCACCTACCTGCAGCCACCGTACCTGCCCAGCGACCCAACAACCGCAGCCCAGACTACTCAAGTGCTCGCTATCCACACTTACCTTAACCCCGGATCCCTGGAGTCTAGAGAAAAGAGTGTACCACACAATACAACACCCTGTATAGACATACCCAATAAACTCAGTGTAATTCCTTGTGAAATTGGTGCAACCACAGTTATAGTAACTGCCTACAGAGACGTTACAATGGTATGGTGTTTTAAAGTTAAGGCTTGATAGTAGTGTGGAAATAAAGTACACAAAAAAATCCTGCACAAGAGAATAATTTAGATGTTTTAGGTATGTTGGATGATGAAACAATTCAAATCAACAATGAACGAGCCAGTAATGTTGCATAATGGTGACAAAGAAAAGACAATAGATCTTAAGAAGAGTGAAAGGATTACATCGAAGTATAGAGTTTAGACTTTAGAAGATTGCAAGAAGTTCAAACAAAAGGGAGGACATCTAGCTTCATATTTCTAGAATCACCTACATAATACACTCAGTTGTTTCTGGATAGAACAAGTGAAAGGAATATAATGGAATATAGTACTGTACTGTACTGTATTATAAAGTTTCTTATGAATGCAAGACACTATATAGTTACATGTACCCTTTTTTTTTACATTTTTCCATACTGATATACAGCACTGTACCATTTTCAGCAGTAGCAAAATCATCTCAACCTGGAACTGGAAACCAACTGTGACTTTAGTTCATGGAAACAATATAATGTACTGTAAATTGTCCTGATCAGACTCTTGCTGGAATAGCCTACTAGTAATATATACATCAGCTACATAATCACTGAAATGACACTAAGCTTACTATTTCCTTCAGTTTTACATTTACAAAACCCTAAATTAATGCAAAGCAGTCAACAATAACAGATGAAACACTTCTAGCACTGTCCTGGAATAAACTTTTCCAAATACAGTACAGTATTACATTTGCACTTTAACATTTCTCACAAATACAATGCAGGTGCAGAATACGAAAGAACTGTACATAACTGTTTTATTGTACATACATAATGTGGACTAACATTAAAACCACACAAAAGCAGTCCTGAACATCAACATCATTAATACCCTATTTCCCATTTTTCAAGGGGTGGGAGGCACCAGTGCAGGATCCCTGACAAGCAAGGGGTTCAGCTCCAAGGCTATATGATCCTTTGTTGGGGTCATTATTAGAGAGAGGGTTCCTAATCCTCACTCCCCAACTGTATTGTAGTGAATATGAGGTTGACTGCAACCATCACAAGAATGGTGGAAACACTGGAACACTGGAAAATAATACAGAGTTGTCTTTCATATTTATTGCAAAAATATTAGAAGATTGGAGAGACCAATGACAAACATAAGAAAATCTCGAGTTCCTTCTTGAAGTTACTAGGCACTTTAATAATTAATGCCATAAATACTGTAAATGTGGGATTCTAATGGACTGGCCATTTGCTTTTGTTTGCTGCTTTATATCATAAATATTATTAGTCAACAACTCGAATTCACGGTAAAGTACGTATAATATATAAAATTAAACCTATATCTAATATTTCTAACTAACACTTTTCATTTTCTTTCCTGAATACTCCATGATTTCAATCTCTATATACCTAAACTTTCAGTCCCTTCCTTTCCTTCCAATTATAGCTTAATCCAATGAACTACTCATCAAAACATTTATTAACCATTATATTCATCCATACAAACTAGGAACTCTTTACCATCCTTTCAACATTCACAAAAGTACTGCAGTCATCACTCACCTATGACCAAATCATGATATTACCCTCTCTGGCCCAGCTAATGAGAGAAGGCAACCAGAAGCCTTTGCCACCCAGTATGACAACGACATCAAACCGCCTGCCATAGTTACCGGTCCACCACCCACAGTTAGTGCGGCTCGAACCTTGGCATATGCTGAGGATGGTACCCGCACCACACACACACAACGCACATTGTCAAACTTGAGGATGTCCAGTGGCAGGCTGGAGGTGCTCTGGTGTGGATGATAAATATGATGGTTAACCAATGATACAATATTTTCAAAGCAAAGGTAGGGACATGACTGCCTACCTTGACTTGTGATGCTGAATATCCAGTGATGCTTAGCAGTTCTAATCATCTGAGACTACCTACCAGCATTGGTTGGGGTAATGATGTACAGCCATGGCTGAAGGTCCATGAGCATGGGGTGGTGCAAAGCCACAGCTGATACTGGTCAGAGAGTTGGAACAAGATAAGTTTCCATACCCCTCTGACTGTGGTAGCTCGCAGCTTAACGAATTGTTAGTTATGTTGTTTTGGCACATTATTTTGTTCTTAGAATTACAAGAGATAGCTGTACCACTTGCTCATGGACTTTTAGCCATGGCTGTATCATAGCTGTATATGTGCATGAAGGGCCAGCATTGCACCTTTGGATATACTGCACAGAACTTTGTTCTACTCGTGGAAGTTATTGTTCTGTATTCCAATAAGTAAGGAAGCAGAACAGAGTCAAAGTGAACTTAAAATTTTGTTTATGGTAAACAGTGTATGACTGTATGAAAGAGAAACAAGCTCAGACATGAGATCATGTATAAAATCCAGTAAAGAAATAAATATAAATCATAGTTTAGTTTAGTTTTTTTTTTTTAATGTTTCGACACTGGACATAGGCTTAATCAAGCCCGTTACCGTGGCCCAGGTCAACTGCTACTCACACACTCACACACACACACACACACACATCACGACTTCCGAACTGGTACCCAGCCACAGAGGGAGGGAAGTGAGGGTAATTCCCAAATACTGTAGGTTATGGTACCAGCGAGGGCGTTTTACGACGTTCGGTGGCCTTCTAGTTAGTGTCTGCAACTCAAATCGAAAGAGTGAATATTCCCAGGCCCTCACCTGAAAGGAATCGATCTCCCGACCGATAGATTACGAGTTCAGAACACTAGCCACTCGGCCACCTCCCCGGTATGAATACCAGCAGTGAACATTCTTTAAACCGCAAATGAAACATATAAAAAATCATTTCAGAAAGAGTTAGACACAGCCTTAAAAAGCATATTTCATGAATACCACCACCCTTCCTACTACCTCAATCAGTCCAACCCTTTTATTTATCATTAATCATGAATATTGAGTCAAGAGTACCAGTATCATACAGTAGCTAGCAATATAAAACATAATACTACTCATGAACAAATATAGGTAACCTAAATCTATTACGGTGTATCAGATACATTGATTAGAACATGTTCTGTGTAATTTTGCCATTAATGTTACCAATGTTAGCAGTCAGAGGGTAGGTCTTCTTGTTTAAATATACAGTATACACTTTACTTAAGTTAGAGTATAATTTCTCAGCCTCACCTCTCCAAACATTTCACTGACAGCACCTCTCATTAAAACTTGAGCCAGTTCTGCTGTCATTTCACAAGGCAATTCCTCCTTTTTATATTCCCTGAAAGAAAAAAGTTAATTAGCAGCTTTCTTCTACTGTACTACTCCTGTGCTACAAAATTATTTGGACAGTATTGTAGAAGAGGTCTGTATTTATCTAGTATATTGCCATTTTGTAGCAGTGTTGACAGATCCAGCTAGGTACCAGCTGGGATTTTGCCCCGGTCAGGTCCTGGTACTTTACCACGGTTAGGTCCCGGTAGTTTGCCCAGGTTTGGTCCCGGTAGTCTGCTGCAATCTAGGTTAGCTTAGTTAAAGTCAGGCTAATTTCAAAATGCCCCATTTGAATATGGGTCATTTCCAAAGAAAATGCCATAGAAGAAAAATGTCTTAGAATGGTATGAATTAGTGGGTAAAGTGGGTAGAAATATCGTAATAAAAAACAGCAATATACTAGATAATAACCAAGAGGTCTTGGTTCTGTAAGTGATCAACACAGCGCAGCACAGGGAGTAAACATGCCAGTTCTCAGTATCCATTGTCTTTATACATGTATGTGTACAGGTTAGAAAAATAGGTATTTATTGAGAGAATTACTGGTAAATATTGAAAGAATTACCGTTATTGCATACGGTTTTTCTACCTTCAGTACCCACTTATTTAGACCATTCTAAGACTATTTTCTTCTATGGCATTTCCTCTGCAAATGCCCCATTTCCAAGATAGGGCATATTCAAATGGGGCATTTTGAAATTAGCCTGACCTTACCTAACCTAACTTAGACCGCATCAGACTACCGGGACCTAACCTGGGCAAACTACCGAGAAATAATCGTGATAAAGTACAATAAATGACAGGGGTAAAATACTGGGACCCAGCCGGATCTGGCAACACTGCTACAAAACAGTAATTCATTCAATAAATACCGAATTGTCTAAATAAGTGGGTAATGAAGGTAGAAAAACCGTATGCAAAAACGGTAATTCTTTCAATATTTACCGAAAAGTATCAGTAGGCCTAATAAAAATAATTTTGAGAATGAAAGCCTGGGAGACCCTATAGAACCAGGGAAGTGATGAGGTGGAACAGTCAGCACAAAGGAAAATACAAGGAAACGAGGGACTTGTTAACTCACAAGTGCACTTCCATATACCAGTAATTCACGTCAAGCTCCCTTCTCTTCCTAATTTTCATTGTCTTCTCTTTAGTTATTTTACTTTCTTCAAACTCTTGTAGCCTCTCAGCCATCACAGAATCACCCATAATGACAATATTTTGCTCTATAGTCGGGTGGGTTCCTCAGTGTAAAAGCAGCAGAAGGCACAGAAGGCAGAAACTCAGTCGCCCCAGTGCCTCAATGACCCATGCCAGCCTGCCTATTTGTTTACATTTGAACAGCTGATTGTTTTTGGTCAATGGTTTTCTGTCATGGCTGTAAATGGGAGACTCTATCATTTATTCGATACAAGTAATAAAATCCTTCAACATTGTTTTTTATAGGTTATATAATTATAAATTCTGCATGTGACATTATTTCTTTATTCTTTTTTTATACAATATTTGGGACAGTTTCCCTTCCTGACGGCTTTGAGACAGGATCCATGCAGGTAATAGGCCTACGGGCAATGATCGAACTTGACTTATTAACTTACTTCCTTCGTGTTTGCTGTCTCACCTCTCTGCCACCTTCTCCCTCGTCATACCGTAGCCGTATATCACACTATCATAACCGCATCATTATTACTATGCCTACACTTCTCTACTTGCTTGGCTCTTCCGTGTCAAATCCTACACTGCAGACAAACATGTAGTGGTCAGTTGGGGATCATCTTATCTTGGGAAACTTCTATACAAGGAATGGGAAGTGCCGGACCCAACACTCGCCTTGATGTTAGGGTCCCAACTTCCAAGGCCAAATTTTGGGGGACAAGCTATATCGTACATTTTTCATTCGCCACAAAATCTCTTTTAAAACTTCAAAACTGTTTAAATTTTCCTCGAACACTATTTTACCTTTCTTTAAAATGTAATTGTTTAAAATATACAGTATACCTTTAATTCAGATTGTTGCTGGGTTTATTACCTATTTTGCTGAATACGTAAGGACGGCTCAGAAACAATGTAGGCTATAACCTGTGTGCAATTTTGATCGGGCAACTCCGTGAGAAGGAGAAAAAAGTCATGATGATGATGATGATGCATCATGATTTTTACTATAAACAAATACAGCCTGAGACCCTGAGTAAATAAACGTACGAACTCGCATCACGTACCCTCACTCCCATTGCCCTGTGCAATGTATATTTGTGTTATGTGCTTCAGTCATTTTTTTTATGATAATGCACAATGTTAAAATGCAACTCCTCCCGAACTCAGAAATAGTTAAATAAAAATTATTATGCCTTTTGAAATCCTGCGCGGCTGAGTTTCCGCCTTTCCCTGTCGGAGTCACCAATGGCAATAGTCCGGCTTGGCAGTTGGCAAGTTCAGCCAAGTTGCCACGGCGGCACGCCGCACGGCTAGAATGCCAGTACAGCAGTAGTCTTCGGAGGGGCTGGGTGTATGTTTTATCCATCTCGCTTCCCATCACTGGCAGTAGAAGGAAACTGATTTTTTGACAGTTAAGGGACTTAATATGAACGGTTTACTGAAGATGAACTGTGAGTCGTGATTGGTTTATATCCTCAACAAGGAACTGCTATTAATACTGTATAACCACATTTGAGTTAGGATTCGAAAGTACGCGACTTTAAGGGAAACATTGCAAACTTGTGATTCTAGAGATGTGGGTGTGAACGATGCTGCTCCTGTGGGCGTACCTAGTGGGCGTGTGGGTATGGGCGGGAGTGGGTGGGTCGCCACACACCCACCACCACCACAGACACCCACCACCACCAAGGATCCTGGTAGATACATTGCGTCAGGTGCTGCGAGTTCCCAACTACCACAACTACCATCACCGCCACCATCAGCCACCTCCACCTTACATGCTGAGACTGTACAGAGGCTTGTCCAAGGGCGCCTCAAACCTGCTGCCACGCCACGCTAACACAGTCACGTGTGTCACTCCAAACAAGGGTTAGTGTTGTCTTTTAGGAAGATGGTAGTCAGTGACGTTTTATTCTGTTGTAAAAGTTCGATGGTTTCTCAGCTTCTACCCCATTTATGTCCTATATTTTTTGTCTTTGGAATTTTATAACCAGTCTACGTCGTCAATATGGATCATTTTTCTGCACTAAATCTTGTTCTGGAGGTCACAGCCAGTGATGGCATGGGCTACTCATTGCCTTTGGTCCTGTAGGTCGGTTTTTCGGTTTCAAGTTTAGCCGTAGTTTAGATACTTGTGAGTACAGGTAGTCATAAATTTAACTGATTAACACAATCGATCTCCGTGTTTTAGGCATTGATAATTTGGTTAATGCAGCTGAGAAAATATAATGGTCATGATAAATAGCCATGGTGGTAATATGCTTAGATTTTTTTTTTTTTTTCTTATCTACTTACCTATTTGTACTTTACCAGGATTGAGTCAAGCTCCTAATGTCCCGTTCATAGCAGGAGTACGAAAATAAGTTGCGTGTGGGTTTTTACGAAGCATTAACCAAAGGTGGGGCTCGTGACTGGCAACAAACGATTAGAGTTTTAGGAGAGATTCTGATGTGGACGTAGATCCATTATTATATATATGTTTTTATTTAAGTTGGCCGTACAATGGTAAAATTGTCTGTTAATTGATAGTGAACTTGTAACGGATTGTTACTGTGTAGTGAAGATGTTTGTTATCTTCACTTAGGGTGAATGGCAAACAAGTCTGTGTTGGTCTAGTCTCCTTATTTATTGTTGTGTTAGTCCTTTACATATAAAGTTTACTAGCTAACCTGGAATATATACAACTATAGTGAAGATGTTAATTCTATAGTATTAGTATGCATTCAGAAAGTCTAGTACGGTTGAGCACACTGTGATAACTGAGACAAGAATGTGTAATAACGCTCAAATTATGTTCTTCGAAGAAGGTGATGGACGTCAAAAGGTCAGGTGTATTGGTAGTCCGAAATATATGTTCTGGCAAACCGTAAACAAGTTGGTATAGGTGTTGGTTGGAGTTCTTTTGGTGTTTGCGCCGCGAAGTGAAGACACAGGAGGTTAGGGCCGTTAGGCTAGGCTAACAAGCATGAGTACCCGCCCTAAAATATCTTGATCCCTAATGAATGAGAGTTGGGACTTCAAGGCGGTCTTATTAAAAAAAAAAAAAAAAAAAAAAAAATTATTGTAGCTCCAACAGGATTCGAACCTGCGACCTCTGGCAAGTTCCGTAACAACCATCGCTCTACCAGCTGAGCTATGGAGCATAATTATAATACCTAAAACTCCATATATTTATACTTGTCCAGCCGCTCCGACCAAATCCATGTTCAGCAGACAACATACCTCTAATTATTTAGGTTATGAATATTTGTCTTACACCATTAAACTCAGCATTAAATTTGGAACTTAAACACGTTTTCCAAAACATAATACAGTCTAAATAAATAAATATTATCGCGAGTTTAAGTAAAAACACTGCTTGCAAATGTTTATACAACTTTTTACATTAATTTATTTTTTCTGCATCCATAGGATTTATGTATAAATATAACATTAATTCTCATACAAATTTTCTTGTGAACATCACAGTGACATCAGGTTTTAGATAAATATAAATATAAGAGAGATACGATACATGAACAACGTTTATGTAAAAGTAATTTCTTTCTTTCATTTGCCACTATAGGTTTCCTACAAACATATTATGTTATATGTTATTAGATAAAGTGAGGCTTACCATGCATTACATACGAAGGAAAGTATTATATATATGTAATTAGAGTAAAAGAAGAAAGACTGCAAACGGAGCGATAGGCAAATTTCACGCCACAGCCAGGTTGGCACTGTGGTTGGCACTGAGTGAGGGGATAAGGACAGAAGGTTCAGACCGTTCAGTACTTCAGTTATTATGTACCGTCCTTCGCTCCCACAGGCAGTTACAAGCGCACAATTTGCCAATTATCCATTTCTTTCTTCTTTTTCTCTAATTACATATATATAATATTTTCCTGCCATATAACATGCATGACAAACAACACTGTGTTTAATAATGCATAACATATTCTGGTTGTAGGAAACATAGTCGCAAATAAAAGAATTAAAATTTTTTATATAAACCTAATTGAAATCGGGAATGACACCTTCCCATTAAACGTCTTGTATTTCTCTTATATTTATCTCAAATCTGATATCACTATCATATTCACAAGAAAATTTTGGATAAGAATGAATGTTATATGTATATATAAATCTTATCGATGCAACAAAAAAAAATTCAATGCAAAAAGTGGTATAAATATTTTCAAGCCGCATTTTGGGTTGAACTCGCAATAACGCAAGTGGAGCACAGAGCTATAAACATAGAGCTCGCCACCCCCCCCTGGCGTGTCGCCACCGGAAGTGGGTTGGCGGCCATGACAGATAGCCCATCCCCTCAACCCGCCAGCCTGGTAGCTTATGCCAGGGTAAGATATTATTTCATTTATTCGGTCTTTTATTGATGATATGGTATATTAACTACATTATAGTGACTCACAATATATGAATAAGTATTTCTTTAACCGATATATCAGTGAATGGCGGATTAAATATAAATACATTTCGGTTAATAGGTGAAATGAGTTAGATAAACAAAACTATCGTTGGCTCTCATCCACAGTCACCTTATAATATATAATTATATACAACGTATAGCTCTGTTAATTGATTTAACAAAACCTGCATAATTAAATAACAAGATACAATGCTTTACAAATCAGGGAAATGTCAATAACTGTGGATAGAAACATACTATACAAGTACGTACGGGAGTTCAAAGCGCAGAGCTATCTTTATTTACAGTGATGCCAACTTGGCGGATTTTCGGCTAGATCTAGCGGATTTAGAAATTATCTAGCGGAAATAAAATTGAACTTTACAAGAGTATCTAGCGGATTTTAAAAGCCAATCTAGCGGAAAATTGTAAGAGGTTTACCTATGATTTAGCGGATTTTCTTGACTAGTCTAGCGGATTCCAAAAATTTGAGTTGGCATCACTGGCTATCTATACACATAGAGCGATCGCCTGTGGTGACCATCCTCCACAGAGCTAAAAACCTAGAGCGCTGAACCCTGTGTTATTAGATAGGAGAGGCGTGTCACAACAGGCGAGCGCTCTATTGTATAGATACTTGCCCATTGAACTCCCGTACGTACTTGTATAGTATGTTTCTTTCCACAGTTATTGACATTTCCCTGATTTGTAAAGCATTGTATCTTGTTATCTAATTATAAAGGTTTTGTTAAATCAATTAACAAGGCTCAGATAATGTCCATACGGAAAATTATGCAAAACTTAAACTGGTTTATTAAACAAGACAAATATATATAACTGTAATCTGTCTCCCTCTCCCTCCACTTACCTTACATACATACATACATATTACTCTAGTGTGACATTCATACATACATACATATTACTCTAGTGTGACATACATATATATTACTCTAGTGTGACATACATATATATTACTCTAGTGTGACATACATACATACAGTCGTGGTCAATAATAATCATCCACATATAGGTAACTTTAACAATTTACTGTGTAATGTTTTCATGTTCACATACTATTTTATTGTTTTAAGTAGTGTGTAGCTGTTTGTATTAAATTAAACGATGGCACTATACCTATTTATTGGAATGTTTATCAGCTAAGGAACAGAGGGAAGCTGTCAAAATCTTACGTGAGTTACTCCTATATGGATGATTATTTTTGACCACGGCTGTACATTCATACATACATATCTCTCTAGTGTGACATACATACATACATATTATTCTAGTGTGACATATACATGCATACATATTACTCTAGTATGACATACATACATACACACATTCTAGTGTGACATGCATATATACACACATATTACTCTAGTGTGACATACATACATTCATACTGAACAATGTGAACATAAAATACTGATCATAATAGAGATTAAGTACGTTGTATATATATATTATAAGAAGGTGACTGTGGATGAGAGCCAACGATAGTTTTGTTTATCTAACTCATTTCACCTATTAACCGAAATGTATTTATATTTAATCCGCCATTCACTGATATATCGGTTAAAGAAATACTTATTCATATATTGTGAGTCACTATAATGTAGTTAATATACCATATCATCAATAAAAGACCGAATAAATGAAATAATATCTTACCCTGGCATAATCTAACAGGCTGGCGGGTTGAGGGGAAGGGCAGGTATCATGGCCGCCAACCCACTTCCGGTGGCGACACGCCAGGGGGGGGGGGTAGCGAGCTCTAGGTTTTTATAGCTCTGTGCACTCCTCCCCTATCTGTCTTATTACACAGGGTTAAGCGCTCTATGTTTATAGCTCTGTGAAGTGGAGACACAGAAGGTTAGGGCCGTCAGGCTAGGCTAACAAGCATGAATAGTTGAATGCCCGCCCTAAAATCACTTGATCTCTAATGAATGGGAGTTGGGACTTCAAGGCGGCCGTGTTAATTAAGAAAGTATTAAAATTTAAAAGATACGTAGCCCCAGCAGGATTCGAACCTGCGACCTCTGGCGAGTAAACAATACAACCATCGCTCTACCAGCTGAGCTATGGAGCAGTAATTACAACATTTAAAAACTAATTATTTATACTTGTCCAGCCGCTCCGACCAAATCCATGTTGAGCAGACAACATACCTCTAATAATTTAGGTTATGAATATTTGTCTTACACCATTAAACTCAGCATTAAATTTGGAACTTAAACACGTTTTCCAAAACATAATACAGTCTAAATAAAAAAAATATTATCGCGAGTTTAAGTCAAAACACTGCTTGCAAATGTTTATACAACTTTTTACATTAATTTATTTTTTCTGCATCCATAGGATTTATGTATAAATATAACATTAATTCTCATACAAATTTTCTTGTGAACATCACAGTGACATCAGGTTTTAGATAAATATAAATATAAGAGAGATACGATACATGAACAACGTTTATGTAAAAGTAATTTCTTTCTTTCATTTGCCACTATAGGTTTCCTACAAACATATTATGTTATATGTTATTAGATAAAGTGAGGCTTACCATGCATCACATACGAAGGAAAGTATTATATATATATGTAATTAGAGTAAAAGAAGAAAGACTGCAAACGGAGCGATAGGCAAATTTCACGCCACAGCCAGGTTGGCACTGTGGTTGGCACTGAGTGAGGGGATAAGGACAGAAGGTTCAGACCGTTCAGTACTTCAGTTATTATGTACCGTCCTTCGCTCCCACAGGCAGTTACAAGCGCACAATTTGCCAATTATCCATTTCTTTCTTCTTTTTCTCTAATTACATATATATATAATATTTTCCTGCCATATAACATGCATGACAAACAACACTGTGTTTAATAATGCATAACATATTCTGGTTGTAGGAAACATAGTCGCAAATAAAAGAATTAAAAAATTTTATATAAACCTAATTGAAATCGGGAATGACACCTTCCCATTAAACGTCTTGTATTTCTCTTATATTTATCTCAAATCTGATATCACTGTCATATTCACAAGAAAATTTTGGATAAGAATGAATTTTATATGTATATATAAATCTTATCGATGCAGCAAAAAACAATTCAATGCAAAAAGTGGTATAAATAATTTCAAGACACATTTTGGGTTGAACTCGCAATAACGCAAGTGGAGACACAGAAGGTTAGGGCCGTCAGGCTAGGCTAACAAGCATGAATAGTTGAATGCCCGCCCTAAAATCACTTGATCTCTAATGAATGGGAGTTGGGACTTCAAGGCAGCCTTGTTAAAAAAGTATTAAAATTTAAAAGATACGTAGCCCCAGCAGGATTCGAACCTGCGACCTCTGGCGAGTAACCAATACAACCGGCGCTCTGCCAGCTGAGCTATGGAGCACATAGTTCTCAGAAAAAGACTCGATCATAAAACTGTGCCACTGATTGTGTACCCTCCACTCTTGTTTTCGTTTTCTTAACCCGGTTAAATTTTAGACTCCGCTAAATTTCTTGGGTTTTCCACGCCAAATTTGACAAAATAAAGTACACTGGGTTTTATCTTTGCTGTGGTTTGTGGCACCTGGCCAGTGGTGTTATAATATCACCTTTTTTGTACAGTGTAGGCTACACAACATTGATAATTTTCATTTTCACTAATTACTGTACAATTTCTTAACATTTAAAAAGTATTTTACGATAAATATGGATTGTTACCTTTACGAGAATAAAATTATCCATTGCTAACCGATAATGAGGTTTATTGTACTAGCAACTAGGAAAGTAAGAGTCGCTACCTTTTCTAGCTTGTTTGGCCAAGATAACACGCATTGTGGCTGGGATTTCATGTATTTTCCTCAGTACTACGGACACAATAATTTACTTTCCAGAATTAGCATCAACCATATGATTGTTGTGGTTCTTGTTATTGTACTTTAATTTGTTGTGATGCGTTAGACACCGTACCGGTGGCAGTCGTTCTTTGGGTGATTGTAACAGCGTGGAAGCAGCACTAGCAGTAGTTGTAACATCATTACTAATCCTGTTTTCGATTTTAGGAGACATGGGCCATGTGTGTGCTACTTTTATCATGACATTTCTCTTTTAGAGTTACGTTACACAGAAAATTCACCCTTCCTTTCTCCACATTCCCGAGAAAAAGGGTGGCCCAGTGTTGTAAATAGCCGTGAAAGTAATAAACATTAGTTACGGAGGAGTAATTAAGGTGTAGTCGTGGAAAGTGTTGCTGGGTAGGGAACAAGAGTTTAAATGTATTGTTGTTATTGAATGACTGAGGCCAGTTAAGACCCAAAGGAATAGAGGCCCTGTGATTAAAATTTTCTTTTGATAATGCTATAGCTGGTAGCTTAAATGGTGAGTATCAACTCACCACATTTTCTTTTCGATAATTATATTGTCTGAGTCACAGCGCTACTTTTCAGGGCTAATCGTCATCCTACTTTAAATCCGTACGTGGTGCATCTCATGTGCTCAGGCTACGATTAGTGACATTGTAAGCTTCGGGACAAAACAGTCATGCTCAAAAGTTTCTGAACTCTTTCTGTCTAAAAGCCCTTCACAGGGATTTATCGTAGCCAGATGATAGCTAATTAAAGTATTGTGCAACAAATCACCCTGCTCATTGGTACCTGGACTCATGTTCTTGTCTGTATCAAGAACTTAGATATAGGCTTCATCATTTCCTGTGGACATGGGCCTTGTGAGGCATTGTGGGAACAGTAGAGTGTTCTGATCAATCTTGTTTTTATCGTGGTAACCGGCAATGAACAGATTTTCACCAGATTGGGAAAGCTTTTTGATCTCTCGGTAGTCTCCATCCCTTTCCCTCCTCTCTCATTTGTCTTCTCTCATACGCCCCTTCCTTGTCTCTCAGTACCTTCATTTTTCTTCATCCTGACTCCTTTGCTTCCTTCCTCTCCTACCCCTTTCTCGTGATTCCTCGTTCCTCTCCTCTACTTCATTCCTTTACCCTAATACTGTACCTTATTCCCCACCCACCCTCATTTGAAGCTTCCATCATTTGATTTATCACTTGCATGAATCCATAGATGTCTTAAATTTTTTCTTATTGTCTGCAACTTTTCATTCTTTCCACCTCGTTCTTTAATTTATCCCTCTATTCTCTCCTCTTTTCCTTTATTGCATCTTTCTCCTTCATTCCCTCCTTTTCCACTTCTTTCCAATCACCAGCCCGCACTTTCCATTCACTGTCGCAGTTCATCAGCCTACCAATCCCAACGCCCCCATCCCCCTGTGGCGCACTCTGATTGGTTGTCGCACTCCTTAAGGACAGCCAATCAACGTGCGGCAAATATGTCTCTCCGGCTTTTGATTGGTTGATATAAGAGTCACCAGGGTCGGGGTTTTCTGCCATGCTGCTAATGACAGAAAATATATTGAATGGAGCGGAGGTTATATAAGGTCTGATATGGCACCTTCACCAAATCCATATCACAGAGGCAAAACATTCTCATACAAATACTATATAAATTGACGTTGATGTAGTGTGTGTTAATAGATAGCAAATATTTATGTAATTCTATGAGTCCTATGCTAGGAGATTGAAAAATATTTATGTCCGTAATGGAAACAGTAATGCTAAATGAGAAAGAGAGCGAGAGAGAGAGCATGCATAATAATTGGTGATAGAACGAGGTACTCTATTATTCCTTGTGTTCTCTCCTTCATTCCTTTTTTCAATATCTTATGTGGTGGTGTGGAGTCATGTTTGGTTGATGGAGGAGTGTCTCTTAAGATGTTTTTTGTTAGTAATTTATTGTGGATGCATTTTTGTTTTCATATAATTCCTCCAATCTTTGCCACGAAACACACAGGTACTTACGTTTACGAGTGATGGAGCTGTTTTGTAGTGTGGTTTGGAGGAATCAGGTGCCATCCAATTTGACGATACCAGACGACCCTTTTACCTACAGCTGCTTCATACAGAAATTTACAGTATAATAAAGGTTCCTCCTTCCGTTCTTCCTTTATTTTACGTTGCTGTCTGTCCCTTCCTTCATATTATCTTTTTACGTACCTAGTTATATACTTTGCTTTCCCTCCACCCTCCTGTGTGTAGGCGTCAGGTGTGGGCCAGCTGACTCTCTCCTGACATTTAACATCTTCGTTCACTGTGACCCTCTCTTACTCATTTCTTCTCCTCCCATCCTTCTCCTTTCTTTCATCAGTTCTTCCACTCGTACATCTTATTTTTATCTTTATTCCTCCACGTCTCAGGTTCTTGCTCCTCCTTCTAAATATTATTTCACTTTCACCAGCCAGAGTAATACCGGTACAGGTCTATTGTATTAAGTAGACAGCGATCACATTATTACCACATAAAGAAATTGATAAAACATTGTTCCAGTAACACAAGCTAATCACTATAATAGTTCCGATATGGTACAGTTCGGTTCCGACAGATTAAGTTGTGTGGTGCTCTCTTCCACTGATATGTTTACGAGTTGAGCACAACACCCATAGTTTTAAACTACACTCTCAGGGTCCCTTACCCTCGACACTCTCACTAACCCTAGTGTGAGTGAGGCTAATTTTGCCTTAGCGTTAAACACTCCCTATCTCACTTGCTCCCTTACATTCACAGTTGGCAGCCCTTGTAAGGTGATGTGGTCGCTCTGTGTATATTTGCGCATGGAGTGGCAATCCTGAAATGTTGGTAGTGTTTGGATGAGTCGAGGAAACCCTTATTTACTGTTTATTGAGGACGTTTTCCAGCACAAATTATATGAAAGCACATATATTCGAAATAGATATATGATATAAGAAAATGTCCACATAAAGTAAGAAGAAATTGGGGTATATTACGCACATGATACACGCCGAAGCCGCACAATGAAATCGAACACTGCACACACATGTCAGCTGGCGACCCGCTTGTTATTGAATGGCCCGTGAACATTAAACATTAAAAAAAACCCATTAATTTAGCATTTCACTGTAGAATAATATGTTTTCTTTTTTCCAGTGGAGGATATATTTTTAAAGTTTATCGGTGCCATGCACGAACATGCTGTATACCTAATACAGTACTTCATCTTAAAATCATGGACAATGATTTTTTGTTTTTGCATTAAGACATGTATTCATGTGCTATATAACTGTGATATATAGAATGTTTGTACTGATACAAAGCCTCTTAATAACTAGTCTCCATTTATATATATTTTCAGTAGGTAATACAGTAATAATACATTAGGTAATAGATTATATTTATTTATTTCCTGATAATGGTCAATATATTGTCATACTTATATTTTCTTATAATTCACTGTGATGCATAGAATTAATGATACAAAACCTGTTATTAACTAGTCACATTGTTCCAGGATAAATATTAATTTTCATTATGTAATACAATGCTGTGCAGTTCCACAAAGGTGTTTCTAATATACACACATTACAGTTTACTTATATTTTTTCTTGTCATACATACATTTTCATATCATGAGTGTATTTATGTGATATATTATAATTTTTCAGAATAAATATTTATTTTCATTAGGTAATATAGTATTGTTAATTTACCCACAGAGGTTTTCTTACTACACACACACACACACACACACACAGACATTTGCTGACACTAGTCTGAGACACTCCATAGCAGTCACTAATTGTCAGTTGATGTCCACCAGTAGCCATACATCTCAAAGTTATGAGGGCCAGCAGATGTTGTGGTATCGGGCAACCTATTGGGAAATTACAGTATAATTAGTTAACACAACTGTCCCTGTACATTCACTGTGGTTACATAAATACTGTATTACACACCACTGTAATTTACTGTATATTACATTCTATGGATATATGCTATTCCTCTAAAATACATCTTGAACCCTTCATCATCTTATATGAATAAACAAACCTGGAATTTGCATATTTTAAACTGCATGCTTTTCTTTATACAAATGCCGTGACCCACACACTGTTTCATTTCTGACTCTGTCAAACAATCTCACTCCACTGATTGCCGTTCAACATTGCAAGTTAATCACAACCACTAGTGTCCTCTCTCTACTCTCTCTGCATGCTATAGTAACATATCTGTAGGTATACAGTATTGTGAGTTATTTTGAGTGGCTTGATATATTTATTACCCTTCGGAAATTATGTTTTAAATTACATACCGGTTAGGTCAGCAATCTGCTGAGCTTCAAGACTCCAGAAGACAGCCTCACAGTTGATATTAGGTTAGGTCAGGTGAGGATCGTCTGATGGATGAAATAACATACATACTGTACTTTGTTTATATGGACACATGTTTACTTAGTATCACTGACCTGAGTGTACCTTAATAAATCATTTAAAAACTATATAATATACTCATACAATATGAAAATGCAAGGAAAGAGACACTTCTGTCTCAATATCTTTAAATTGTTTAAATTTCACAAAGAAATGCATAAAAGCCACAAAAATTCTGTAGTACCAATTAAGGACACAAATGCTTTTATTTACCATACAGTACTACCAAAAGAAATCATTTTCACTCAGTACCCGGTACTCTGTAGGTATACAGTATTGTGAGTTATTTTGAGTGGTTTGATATATTTATTACCCTTCGGAAATTATGTTTTAAATTACATACCGGTTAGGTCAGCAATCTGCCGAGCTTCAAGACTCCAGAAGACAGCCTCACAGTTGATATTAGGTTAGGTCAGGTGAGGATCGTCTGATGGATGAAATAACATACATACTGTACTTTGTTTATATGGACACATGTTTACTTAGTATCACTGACCTGAGTGTACCTTAATAAATCACTTAAAAACTATATAATATACTCATACAATATGAAATTTTGGGACTATAACCACCCTATATATTACTTATATCCAATCAAATATTAAAACAAACATTATTAATGGAGAGATTATAATAATTTCCTTGATAATAAGCCTAAATTTGATTGTTGTGTTGAAGACTAACCCAGATTTTTTTGTCTTCCTGTAACTTAAGTTACTGGATTGGACCAACATTTCAAGTGCATACATGTATGATAAACGCAGGTTTGCATACATTACTCTACATTAATCAATTGTTCTAACACATAAACCATCTGTGTCATATTGTTCTGTTCAATTTTTTTTATACAAGCACGAAATATGAAGTATTGGCATGGATCACATTTCATATATTGAACCTTGTCAACATTTCTGCCCTTATGCAATACGGTCACTCTCGACAATTTTTGTTGGTGGACGTCTCAATATCCCAATAGATAAGTTACTAACATATATTTTATGGCCAAAAAACTTCAAGTGACTCACCAGTCAGCGGTGAAGAACGGCGAGGACCAGGGTGTGTTTAGAGTGTCCAATCGACTCCAACGTATCCTTATGGTGTTCAGAAAAGTAACTGGAACTTGCCCCGTAGATGAATATGTGTTATAAATACGAAAATATGGTTGCAATTACTTGCAAATTTGTTTCTAAATACATGTGTATAGATATTATTTTTATTTTTATTTCATATTTCAATACAGGGTCTCAATAAGGCATGGTCCACCCTCCCTAGCCACTCATCCCTTTAATTCCAATAATATTTAGGTTTTGTGATGTGGCAAGTGAGTGTTCCTCATAGGGAGGGGTGTTTAAAACTACGATTTTTTCAAGTAAGGGCCCTCAATTTTTTTAAAACTACGGGCGTTAGCCTACATAGCCTACTGTATAGCCTATATATTAATAGGGGGTACCTGTAGCACATAATATGGAGAAGAGAGAAAGAGGGAGTTTTTTTTAAGTGTATAAAGTATCGTAACAAAAACAAAGACCAAATAGTAGGAAAATGCACATTTCTTACCAGTATAACATACTTTTCTTTTTCTTTATTCCATAAGTTAAGTCATCGTGTCTTTCCCATGTTTACTGTCCTACTGCACTAGGCTATATACAAGGTTACCCTTGGCTATAATGATTATATTATTGATAACAGGAACATCGCATAACCTTTCCTTCAGAGTTGAGACTTACACTCAGGTAATGAGTTTCGACATTCTTGAAGACAGTGGTAGTAAATATTCACTGAGATCTGTGAAAGGTCAAGGAAACTGGTGAATGACGACGAAGACAGACGGAGGCAGCAAAACCTTTAATCTTCTTTAATTAAGGTCGGTTTGGTAATCTACACTAATGAGACTTGTATAATTTAAAGACTTACATCTGCTTCTCCACATTTTCAGTTATTAATGTCTCGATTTTTTAACATATAGTTTTCATTTTAGTTACTGTTGTTACCATAGTGACTTGAACGAATACACTCAGTCAATACACTAATAATTTAATTAATACCATATACCTATAAAGTCACGAAGGTTAATACGTAAAAGAAAAAGCACACAGAAAGTGAATATATTTGACATCTGCTTCTAATAGTGTTATAGTACTGGTGGCGTCATACACTTATATTAAATTTATACAAGGCTGGTGAGTAATGATTTCCTCGTCATATTAGGCTATGACTCTTTGCACCAGCTCTTAGAAACATAAAGGACTTCACTCTATTGTTGTTATTATTATTATTTTTTATTTCAGTGAGTCACTCGTTATTATTATTATTGTTGTTATTATTATTATTGTTATTTTTTTTCTCAGTGTCACTCGTCATTATTATTATTATTATTATTATTATTATTATTTTTCAGTGTCACTCGTTATTATTATTATTATTATTATTATTATTATTATTATTATTTTTCAGTGCCACTCGTTATTATTATTATTATTATTAATATTATTATTATTATTATTATTATTATTCCAGTGTTAACATCTTCCCTCCTTCCCTTCCTCCATTCATGGCTTCTGCATTTCCTCTCTTCAGTATTCTTCCCCTTGTTTCCTTCCTTTCCCCACTCCCTGTCTCCTTCCTTGATATCTACTTTTCCTCTCATCATTCCTTCTCTCTCTCTTTCCTTTTTTTTTTCTATCATATCCTTCTTCCCTCTTTTGGTTCCTGCCTTCCCTCGATTCAGTATTTCTTCCCTTCTTTATTCCTTCTTCTCCCTCCTTCCTTGTCTTCCTTCTTCCCTCCTTCCCTCTTTCCTTTGCTTCCTCCCTTCCTACCTTCTTTCTTGGCTTCCTTCCTCTTCCTTTCCCTCCTTCCTTGGCTTCCTTCTTCCCTCCTTCCCTCTTTCCTTTGCTTCTTCCCTCCCTACCGTCTTTCTTGGCTTCCTTTTTCCCTTCTTCCTTGGCTTCCTTCCTCCCTTACCCTCTTCCTGTCTTCCCTCCTTTCTCTGCGTTATATCTTGGTTTCGTCCCTCTATTACTCTCTCCCTATCTCCCTATCTTCCCTCCTTTTTCTACCTAAATTCTTCCCTCCTCTCCTGGTCTTCTCCCTCCCTTTATACTCTCCTTATCTCCCTTCGTGGCATCTTCCCTACTACTTTTTCTACTTTAATTCTTCCCTCCTTTCCTGATTTTCTCCCTCCCTTTCTCCCTCACTCTCTCTCTATCTCCCTCCTTTGGCATCTTCCCTCCTCCCTTCACCTCCCTTCTTGACTTACTCCCTCCCTGCTGCTGCCTGCCTCAGACACAACGAGGGAGGATTAATAAGCTCTTAAAGTCTTGGGGTCAATTTCCACCACACTCGAGTAGGGAGGAAAGGTGGGGAAGGAGGAGGGGTGGAGGGAGGAAAGATAGGGGAGGAGGAGAGGTGGTGGGAGGAAATGTGGGGTAGGAGGGGTGGAGGGAGGAAAGGTAGAGGAGGAAAGGTGGGGTAGGAGGAGGGGTGGAGGGAGGGTAGGAGGGGTGGAAGGAGGAAAGGTGGGGGAGGAGGAGGGGTGGAAGGAGGAAAGGTGGGGTAGGAGGAGGGGTGGTGGGAGGGAATGTGGGGTAGGAGGAGGGGTGGAGAGAGGAAAGGTAGAGGAAGAGAGGTGGTGGGAGGAAATGTGGGGGAGGGTTGGAGAGAGGGTCGGGGGCGCGGGAAGAGGGACAGGAGCAAGGCATTAGGGTGGTGGGAAAGGAAGGGAGGAGGTAGGGGAAGGAAGGGAGTGAGATAGGCAAGGAAGTGGAAAGAGACTGGAAATGATGGAAGGAAGGGTGGGAATGGAATGAAAGAGAGAGAGAGAGAGAGAGAGAGAGAGAGAGAAGACTACTTGGATGAAAACTTTTGTGATTGTTTACCAAGCTGCCATGTTGGTTCCCGGTTCAGTTGCCGAATGTCACCCAAGTCAATATATATATATATATATATATATATATATATATATATATATATATATATATATATATCAGTTACGTCATCTATTATATTTCAACACGAGTGAAGGATGGAAGAAGGAAGTATAGGAGTAAAGGGAAGTATTCAGGAAGGAAGAAGAGAAAAAGTAAAAATAAATAGGAAAGAAGAATAAAGTGAGAGAAAGGTGTAAAGAAAAGACACATAGGAAAGAGATAGAAAGGAGAAAGTAGGAGGAGTAAGTGGAGGAGAAGAAGGAAGAGGAGGATGAACTGGATAAATAAAAGAAACAGGAGGAGGGTGAAAAGTACGAACGAAAGAGGAGGAACAAGGGATGGAGGAGGAGAAACACGAGAAGAAAGAGGAGGAGGAGAAGGAACACAAGGTAGAGAATGAGTAGGACGAATAAGAAGAAGAGAAGAAAAAGAAAGGGGCAAGAGAAAAGAAAAAAAGGAGGGAAGAAAAACAGGCAAAAAACAATAAAAAAGGAGGGACAAGAGAAGGCAGAGAAAAAATAAAATAAAATAAATGGGGTGAGGAGGAAAAGGAGAATTTGGAAGAAAGAGTAAGTGAAGTAAGAAGAGGAGGAGGAGGAAGAGGAGGAGGAGGAGGAGGGTTGAGAGTAAAAACGCGATATTTCCCCGAACACTTTGGAACCTGAGAACAACGGACACCGACTCTCTTCCCCGCCCCCCCCTCCCCCCCCCCCACTGACCGTATTTTACAGGTGGAGTGAAAGTTGTTGGTTACCAGATACCGTATAACCCCGCAGCTTCTTCTTCTTTAATTAAGGGAATCATTTATTTGTTCTGAGAGGAATTTGAGGGCTAGTGATTCCTCCAAACCATGCCAGAAAACAGACTTCCTCAGTACATGAATTGGGGATATGTTTTGTTACAGTGTTAAATTAAGGACCCTGTGATCGTGTATGAGACTTGGTGACTTCTGATTCCTCCTGACTAATATGCCACGAAACAAGCTCTTTTTATGTAGGTGGTGTTTCGTGGCAATGTTTGAAGGGCTCATTTATGTCCAATATTTTTACTTACATCATAGGGTCCCTTAACAGACTACGTATATAGGCTGCAAATCATCCCTTAATAGGTAATAATACTACATAGACCTATAGGTGGGAAAATTGGATGGTTACTGATTCCTCCAGAAGATATTACGAAACAGATCCCTAAATAATAATGTTGATATCATCTGTTTCCTGTCACAATTAGGAGGAGTCAGTGACCCCCAGAATCATCAGACAACGGACACAGACATACAGACATACAAACAGGCAGAGAAAAACGGAATGACAGATATACGGACAGACAGAAACACGAACAAACAAAAACGAACGGAATGCTAGATAAACATAGCATAGACAGGCACACATAAACAAACAGACAGACAAACAAACAAAAAACGTACGGAATGGTAAATAAACATACAAGCAAACAGGCACACACATAAACAGACAGACAGACTCAAAGACGAACAAGCAGACGGAAACACACACGAACAGACAAAAAAAGGACAAACAGACAGAAACAATGAAAATACACAATAGATAAACAAACATATGCGAATAGACAAGCACACACATAAACAAAGAGAGAGAGAGAGAGAGAGAGAGAGAGAGAGAGAGAGAGAGAGAGAGAGAGAGAGAGAGAGGACGGACACAGTAAACCTCCTTGGACAGTGTATGGATGGATAAGGGTATATATATGTTTACTGTCTGGATATTATAAACACGTCATCCATTGATTTGGATGGATATATACCTCTATTCTTCTTGACCTTAGCTCTCTCTCTCTCTCTCTCTCTCTCTCTCTCTCTCTCTCTCTCTCCTTGTTAACTGTATACCTAGCTGTTTCTTTCCTCCTGTATACTAGTTTGCTATATACCTCTCTCTCTCTCTCTCTCTCTCTCTCTCTCTCTCTCTCTCTCTCTTTGTTTCTTTGTCTCCAGCACGTGTTCTATTTCTTCCTCTGCCCCCCTACAAGTCTTCCACTTCTTTCTTACCCACCACCTCCTTCTCCTCCTCCTCCTGCTGCTCCTGTTCCTCCACTAATCCTCCACATCCTCCTTCTCCACTACTACTCCTGCTCCTCCTCTTCCACAACATACTCCTCCTCTACCACTACGTACTCCTCCTCTTCCTCCTCCACCACTACTCCTCCTGCTCCTCATCTACCACTACATACTCCTCCTGCTCCTCCTCCTCCACTACTACTCCTCCTGGTCCTCCTCTACCACTACATACTCCTCCTCCTCTTCCACTACATACTCCTCCTCCTCTTCCACTACATACTCCTCCTCTTCCACAACTCCTCCTCCTCTTCCACAACTCCTCCTCCTCCACTACTACTCTTCCTCCTCCTCCTTCTCCACTACTACTCCTGCTACTCCTCCACTACATACTCCTCTTCCTCCTCCTCCTCCACTACTCCTCCTTCTCCTCTTCCACCTCCTCCTCGTGGTTCTGAGTGGTGGGTTAAGATATTCAGCGTAGCATCCCTCCTCTTGTGTTCCTCCCTCCTTCCTTCCCTTTCTTCTGTCATTCTGTCTTCATTCCCTTTCTTCTTTCATTCTGTCTTCATTCCCTTCCTTCATTCTGTCTTATTCCCTTCATTCATTCTGTCTTCCTTCCCTTTCTTCTTTCATTCTGTCTTCATTCCCTTTCTTCCTTCATTCTCTGTCTTCCTTCATTCTGTCTTCATTCCCTTTCTTCTTTCATTATTTTAATTCACTATCTTCCTTCCCTTCATTAGTGTATTTCTTTGCATTTCTCTTTCCTTCCTTCGTTTGTTCCTTCTATTATCCCATTTTCCTTTCTGTTATTCTTCCTTCCCTCCTTCTCTCCTCTTCATGCTTTCTATTTCTCACTCTCATTCCTTCCCTTTCTTTATTTCTCACTCTCATTCCTTCCTGTCCTTTATTTTTCACCCTCATTCCTTCTCTTTCTTTATTTCTCACTCTCATTCCTTCCCTTCCTTTATTTCTCACCCTCATTCCTTCCCTTCCTTTATATTTCACTCTCATTCCTTCCCTTCCTTTATTTTTCACCCTCATTCCTTCTCTTTCTTTATTTCTCACTCATTCCTTCTCTTTCTTTATTTCTCACTCTCATTCCTTCCCTTTCTTTATTTCTCACTCTCATTCCTTCCCTTCCTTTATATTTCACTCTCATTCCTTCCCTTCCTTCATTTCATTCATTTCTTTCCTTCATGTACTCTTTTATTACGTCTGCCCTTTTCTTTCTCATCCCTTCTTGCTTTTTCATCCATTCTCTCTCATTCCTTCCCCTTCTTCCTTTCCTTGTTGTTCCTCCTTGCTTTCCTCACCAGACTTGTCCCAATTTGTTCCTTTATCCCTTCTTTCTCTGTAGGTTCCTTGCCCATTACTCTCTCTCTCTCTCTCTCTCTCTCTCTCTCTCTCTCTCTCTCTCTCTCTCTCTCTCCTTTACATATCACACCCTGTCTCTTTATACCGTTATCTTGTTCAATAATTTTTACCTCTCTCTCTCTCTCTCTCGTCTCTCTCTCTCTCTCTCTCTCTCTCTCTCTCTCTACTCTACTTCTTATCTCGGCTCCTTAGGCACCAGTTGGACGTGAATATTGGTGGGAGTAAAATTGTTCAGCGAGCCGGAAAGATATCGCCAAAGAGAAACTGCTAAAAATAGTGAGTTAAGATGGGTGATAATGTGTTATATAATACTTAAAGGAACATGACAGCCTAAGGCGATAGTAGTATACTTTTGGTACAGTTGCCTCCAAAAATTTCGAGACACTAAAAACCTGCTAGACTTGGAGTGCCTCGAGTCCTCCAAAGTATTATCAGGAAACAGGACCAGACTAAATTACACGAACAATGGTGATCTGTTGCTGGGAATAGTTTTTTTTAGAGGAATCATTTACTCCAGTTTTATAGACAGTGTACTATATACCCCCTTAACCTGAAATGTCCCTCCTTCACCTCTTAATTAATACTAAAACAGAAAGGACGGGGATATTTGTAAAGGAGTGTGATATATGTATGTACACTCGCAATCCAAAATTTGTATCCAGGTCTTGTTGAAGTTTCGAATCATTTGACATACTAGTGAACCAATTACAACGCTTATCCTGTTTCATATTTGCTTGAACTCGCTTAATACTCGATCAGGCTATTCGAAGCAAGCCTGGATACATATTTTGGATTGCGAGTGTACAAAATGCATGGAGGTGCTGTTTGAGGAAAGTGCATGTCTTTTCTTTCCTCATTCTTAATTCGTACAGAGGACAGATTTTATAGTTAGACATTTAATTTTTCATATTTTTAAGCATTTATTATTTTACTCTGGTGTTATCAGCATTCCAAATTTCCAAGCTGCTTCCAGACCAGCAGACCATAAATTCTCTTCTTTCACTCTTACGTAGATATTGAAAGCATGATTATATAAAGGCTAAGGCAGATTAAAAAAAAAAAAAAAAAAAAAAAAAAAAAAAAAAAAAAACACACACACACACACACACACACACACACACACACACACACACACAGTACGGTACATGCCCAGACCAATATATATATATGTAGGCAATTAAAAAATAATATATATATATACCGTATATAAAATGTTGGTGAGTGCTGACTAACCCAACTACGCCATACCATAGGCTCTTACAACCAACCATAGGCCTATAATACTGAAAGGAGAGTTGGAAAGAGGAGAAGAAGAGAGGGGGTAGGAGGGTATATATAGCTTGGGTTACCGGTGTTTGTTTTTCTGATGGTTTGTTTTAGTTAGTGTTTTATTTGTAATTGTTTTCGAATGTATGTGGTTCGAATGTTCATTTTATTTCACCTGCTTTAGTTTTCCTTCTATCCCTTTCAATATTCTTTTTTCATTCTTCTTTATCATCCCCTCCCTCTCTCTTGTCTTTGTTTTCCTTATAGTGTTTTCCCTCTTCATCTTCCCTCTATATACTTTTTCATACTTCTTTCCCTTTCCTCCCTATCTCTCGTATTTACCTTCATTTTATTTTTTCCCTCTTCATCTTCCCTCTATATTCATTTTCATACTTCTTTCCCTTTCCTCCCTATCTCTCGTATTTACCTTCATTTTATTTTTTCCCTCTTCATCTTCCCTCTACACCTTTCTCCACTTCGTCCCTTCTTCGTCCACTCACTCACTCATTCATTCATTCATTCAGATCTGGCAGCTTCACTCGTGAGGGAAAGGGAATATTTTATGTGCTGAGAGCGATAAGAAACACTTGGAAATCTTATACTTCTCCTGAGACGTTGGAGAATTTCGTGTAAAGTGTGGGAATACAACAACAACAACAACAACAACAACAACAACAACGACGACAACAACAACAACAACGACGACAACAACAACAACAACAACAACAACAACAACAACAACGACAACAACAACAACAACAACAACAACAACAACAACAACAACAACGACGACGACAACAACAACAACAACAACAGTACATGAAAGGCAGCATACGGTAAATGTAAAGTGATGGAAATATGTCGTGAAGGTTGCTGGAAAATCACGTATTAATTGTGGGAAGTAACACCTGGGAAGTGCTGGAAAATGACGTCCAAAGTTAAGGAAATGTGCGTGTAAAGGACTGGAAAATTACATAATATTATACGGTATACACAGTACGAGAGGTCATACCGGTATATATATAATGTGTTGGATAATTTCGGGTTAAGGGAAGAGCCTTTTTTTGCTACATTGGAAGACTATACAGCTGGGCCTGTATTTGGACTTGTTCGTATGTTTGCAATACTGACCTCACCATAATGTTTCAGGCTCATTTCGAAGCAGTGAATGGTGTGTGTTGCTATTCTATTTGTACAGTACGAGCTGTTGTTATGATTTCTAAGCAGTGTAGGGTATCCTACCAGTCCTCGCCATGAATGAACGTTTCCGAATAAAATTTTAAGTTAAGAGTGAATTTTACTTTTGTGAATACAGGCCCTGATTTCTCCAAACTAATACCGGAAACAAATCACCTCAATGTTAGATGAGGGATTATGTTTCGTGATAAAGTGTGTAGAATTCAGAAGCCCTCCAACCCACCACCAAGAATTTCTCCCCTTAAGGACTCTGTGATCGTGTATGAGACTTGGTGGCTTCTGATTCCTCCTGACTATGCCACGAAACAAGCTCCTTCAATATAGGTGATGTTTCGTGGCAATATTTGAATGACTCACTAACCTCCAAATGTCTGACTACATCACGGCGTCCCTTAAGGTTCAGTGGAAACGTATAGGTGAAAATTTGAGATACATTTGACCTTTATGTAGAATGCTATCGACTGCTTCCTTGGTTAACATTTTCGGAGTCATTGTGGAGGGGATCATGGATGGGTGTTTGGGGGTTTAAAAGCAAATCAGGGTCTCATATAGGCCCTTAGGCTTACATTACAAACTTTAATTAGGCTGGTCTTCCGTGCCTAAAAAAATCTCCAGCCTCCATGGGAATAAAAAGAAGGAGAAAAGGAAACTTCAAATGCGGAAGAGGGGTAGACAGACAGAGAAGAAGGTGGAGTGTGGAGCGAATGGAAGGCAAAAGATCAGATACAAGAGCGAGAAGAAATGAATGAATAGTGTAAATGTGAGAAAGTGTGAAAGGACAAGAAGTGTATCCAAGATGGGAGAGGAAAGGTGGAAAGAAGGAAGTAAGGAAAGTAGAAGGGAGGGGAGGGACAAAAATATAGAAGGAGGAAGGTTTGGGATATGGCCGTGCGGGGGGGGGGGGTGTAGAGTACGGGGGTAGAAAAGATGGAGAAAATCGCGGGAAAATTGTCGAGGGATTGCGAGGATAAGAAGCTCAGGGGATCATGGTACGAACAAAAAGTAAACACACACTCACACACACACAAAAAAAAAAAAAAAAAAAAATGCTGGAAGAAATATAGGGAAAGGGGAGACGGAAAATGGGAATGGTGCAGGATTTTAATAGGATCAGGATTGGACCAACTTCATGTCTTGTTTGTTTTGATATTCTTCAGTGGCTTGCAGTCAAAATTAATGTCTTGTTTCCGTCGGCAAACACTAATGAGGCAGTTAGTTCTAGTTGTTGTTTTTTCGTTGGTAAAAATGAAATTGGCTTGGTGCTCACGAGAATCTTGCTGCAGAGGGAAACACGAAGCTACGTACAGTATACAGTATAATAGGATCTGTAACACTCACGTCCTTCGATTGTGGTTTGTTTATGTTTATGTGCACCGGTACACTGCATGGGGGTCAATAGTAATTCTGTCCTAATTCGAGGCACAATATGAATCTCTACCAACTAACTAGAGTGATTTGGGAGGAGTATTGGGATGCAAGGTTGGTAGAGATTCATGTTGTGTTTCGGATCAGGACAGAATTAGTGACCCGCCAGTGTTTCAGTAGATTATGTATTTCTGATAATCTAACAGTGAACATAATAATATATCATAAAGTCACGTAACCTACCGAGAGAGTGCATGAGGTCATTGTCAAAAGATACAACCACACCAACAGCAAGGTTCAGAACTCTCTTTCTCTTGACCTTGGGATAAAAGTACAGCACAAATTCATCATGCAGTGTAACTTTCTCGTAGTACTGTAATCAAGATAAACCAAGATAATGATCATGGCATATGTACTAATTACAATGACAACACTCAACATTCAAAAGTAGTTTTATTACGTCTACGTGGTATGTGATACAGTGAAGTGCATTACAGTTGCGGGGGACAAAAATGTTTTCTTGCCCTGGCTGTCAGTTGTAAACTTTATACGCTCTTCACTACATATAAAATGAGTGTGTATGATTGTATATCTAATGAATACCGTACTGTCGTGTGTAGATAATTGCACGTATAGGTTAATTGAAACAAGCTTTTTATACAGTTAGCCTATCTCTTATGTTCTTACAACCGGCACGTGTTCAGAACAACTGTATTTTCTGTGTTTCCATAATAGGTAAGTGTAGCATTTATTAGTTGTATGAAACTGTGTATTTGTGAACCTGTACACCTTTCCCTCTCTCTTGCATCATTTGAGAGAGAGAGAGAGAGAGAGAGAGAGAGAGGAGAGAGAGAGAGAGAGAGAGAGAGAGGAACAGTCCGGGTGCCGCTAACAACTTACTCATGTCATAACTACCAATTACCTTGTTAACTCCCTGTCTTCCCCTGCCTTATACCGCCCTGCCCGTCACCACCCTCTGCATCCCCTTGCCTCACATATACCCTGCATGGCTTCCTCTCCCTGCCTATATCTGTATCTTACTCTGCTTATCTCTCCCTTCCTCTGCCTCTCTCCCTTCTTACTCGTCCATATCCTCTTCTGTCCTTGATCATTCTCTTGTTTGCTTTACTTCTCTCTCTCTCTCTCTCTCTCTCCCTCTCTCTCTCTCTCTCTCTCTCTCTCTCTCTCTCCTTACTCGTCCCATATCCTTTCCTGTCCTTGATCATTCTCTTGTTTGCTTTACTTCCCTCTCTCTCTCTCTCTCTCTCTCTCTCTCTCCTTACTCGTCCATATCCTCTCCTGTCCTTAATCATTCTCTTGTTTGCTTTACCTCTCTCTCTCTCTCTCTCTCTCTCTCTCTCTCTCTTCTCTCTCCTCTCTCTCTCTCTCTCTCTTCATCATCTCATTCTATTTTCTCCTTATTCATCATTCTTTTTCCATGGTTCTGTTTTACATATACAAACATTTATCCTCATTTCTATCTCCTTCTCTCCCTCTCTCTCTCTCCATCATCATTCTTCTTCTCCAGCCACCGGAAGTCAACCACAAACACGAAACACCCACCCGGTAAAGATGGCGTCACTGAACCTCCTTCATTTCTTTCACTCCTGCATTCACGGCATTGTATTATCTCTCTCTCTCTCTCTCTCTCTCTCTTCTCTCTCTCTCTCCTCCTCTCTCTCTCTCTCTCGTCCACCCCACCCCCCGTACTGTCAACTCTCTCTCTCTCTCTCTCTCTCCTCTCTCTCTCTCTCTCATCTCTCTCTCTCTCTCTCTCTCTCTTTCAGTACTGCCAACTATCTCCCTCTCTTTTTTTTAACCCCCTACCCCCCCCACCTCCCTTTCTCTCCCTCCCTCCCTTCCTTCCTTTCCCTCCCTAATCCCCCACGACACACCTTCCCACTCTCCCTCATCCCTTTTGATTGACATATATTTCCTCCTTACCTCCTTCTCCTTCCCCATTTTTTCTTTCCTCACTTCAACTCTCGAGCTCTCCTTTCTCTTCCAATTTACTCCTTCCTTCCTTCCTTCCTTCCTCTCTGTCTTCGTCTGTCTCTCTCCTTCATTTTCCACACTCACCATTTCCTTCCCTCTCTTCAATACTTCCTTGCATTTTCGTCCTTTCATTTCTTTCTTTCATTCGCTTATTCATCCCATTCATTGCATTTCACTCATCATTTCCCTATCTTCAGTACGGATACTTTCCTTGCATTTTTTTCCTTTCCTTTTCTTCCTTCCTTCCTTCAGTCTTTTATTCATTACATCTCACACAGACCATGGGAAGGGTCTCGTACACACACACACACACACACACACTAGACGGAGGAGGAAGTCGTTAAGTACAGTAATCTTTCCCTAGTACTGTACTACGCTGTGGGTGGGTTGGGTTGGGTTGGGTTGGATGGTGGCGTGCTTTTCAGATTCACTCTACTCTCGTTATCATTTTTCTTTTTCTGGCCTTCATACGCTATATATACAACTTTTTTTATTTTTCCTTTCTTATTTTCACCCACAATCTCTCTCTCTCTCTCTCTCTCTCTCTCTCTCTCTCTCTCTCTCTGTGTGTGTGTGTGTATCACTCAGACACGCACTTTTCAGATTCTTCCTACTCCTACTCCTCCTCCTCGTCTTCCTCTTCCACTCTCCCTCTGGGCAAGAACAACAATTACCGGGTTACTCTTATCACGACAGGTCATTTGTTTCCTGCCTGCTCGCGCAAATTTTGGCTCCAATTTTCGTGGAAAAAATTGCTATTACTATTATTGCTAGTGAACGTAATATCTACTGTATTATAGTTATATACTGAGTTGATTACCATTTGTTGAGTTTATTTCCGAACGCCAAAGTGATTATGAATATTCCTCTGGAAATCCCCTTTACCCAAAGAGTAATAGTTGAATGCATCCGGGAATTGTGTAATGATTTATTGTTTATTCCTGTTGACGGCACAAGGGTCATGAAAGCCGAGATGAAAATTTCTCAGGTCGTTCCACGAGACGCACATTCGTTGACGTGATCTTTTTGAGAAACAATGTAATTATATTGTTTGTTTGTAACTGTAACTATCTGCAGTTTGATGCTTCCCCCTCGACCTCTGTTTACCTGACATTGAGTTGATTCCCTGGATGTCAGTAGTGTAGGGCTTGTATAACGTGGGGTGGAAAGACAGGCATCCAGGGTTGAGAAGTGGAACTATTAGTAATCATAGAATTTTTAAGGTAAATAGTATTGCCTTATTGGGTACCACCTCTTTGGTTTGTTACATAATATTTTCGTGACTACAAGGATGTTAGGGACACAGAGCGCAATGTATAAATATGTTTTTGATGACGAGAGATTTTGGGCAACACTCTTACTAATTCCCTTTTGAAAATGGCAAAAAAAAAAAAAAAAAAATGATTGAGACGTCTGTGATTACCAACCTGATTTTACAGCGGATTTATTAGAGAAATGCAACACCATTTTTTTTTTCTTTTGCCAAGATGAAGAGAAAAATTTACTCTCCAACAGGCGGTGACACTAAGTCCTCGCCAGAAAGTTATTGCCTGTCAGATTTCCACTCGACTTCATCATAGATTCTGGGAATGAGGCCTTCAGAAAAGGACCGAGACCCATCAACTAAGGTGAAACGGTTCGTACGCCAATTCTGTTCTGAAACGTTGCGTTTTATTTTTCTCCTTCCAAAACCCAAAAGTGTTAAGAATAGGAGTGACTTAAGAGCCATTTCACTTGATGTGTCACTTATTCCCAAGGCCTCAAATGTATTGGATTTTCCACTGCAATCGCTTGTAAAAATTTGCCCTCTGTTGCAGTATTGGTCCTTGGCACTGAAAATGTGTCTTTATGTTGCTATTTTATGGAGCAGAATTCCACAACATGTCAGAAAAGGGATGTTTGAAAATGTGGTAAGACTTCTGTTAATGGTCAAATAATACACGTAATGTCGAGACGAGTTCTTGGAAAACAGTGTATCGGGAACTATATATGAAATTATATTATATATAATTTTTTTCTTTTTAATGGTGTGGACCAACTAGTTAAAGGAGCTTTGTGGCGAGTTATCGGAGTCATTTCTGCCGGTGACCGAATGCGCCAAGAGTCGTTAGAAAGCGCGGGAAAAAATATCGCCCGCCAAATTTGAAAATAATATGACCGTTGGGGCGGAAAAGATAACGGTGGGGGGGAGGAGGAGTAAGAAGGATGGAGGGGATGAAGTCTGAGTGAAGGAAAGAGAGGGAAGGAGGAGGCAAACGGGATAAGAGAGAGAGAGAGAGAGAGAGACGGGAAAGATAAAAACAAATATGAGAGGGAAGAGATGAAAACAAAGCTGATGATGAAAGGGAACGGGAGGAGGAAGATGAAGAAGAGACAAGGGGAAGAAGGAAGAACTATAGGAGGGATGAAGAGTAAAAGTAAG